>JAMZAV010002860.1:0-117676 GCA_024449915.1 Sweltsa coloradensis | reverse complement strand
CCCAATGGACCCAATTTTTGGTTGAACATTTTGGAAGGGGAAATCACCTTGTAAAAATGGCGTGTATCTCGCCTGGGCCCTAGAGCACAGCCTGGGGCCTCGGATTATGTTTTGAATATTCACAGTACCTTCCATTTACCTTCGTCGCCAACTGTGGTGTCCTTGCACACCACTAGTAGTAGTAGGAGGAGGAGGAGGAGGAGGATTTAGTACCTAATGGTAGTAATTATGCTTCGATTCATATTAACTATTTATTAGATACACATAGTACACTTGATACATGGTTATGCACAGTTATGTACATGTTTCCCCAGTAAGGAACTACAGACGAATGGCGCCGGGAAAACGCCCCTTCTTTACCAATACTCTTGAGTACACATACAGTTAGTACAACCCTTGAACTGCTGTGGTGCAGTTCATACCACTGGTAACTTAGGAAGTAAAGGCGTGGCCTGTAAATATAGGTACCGCCTACTCAGACCTAGTTCCTACACTATCTGGATACATTACAATTAGTCAAACATGAGTTAGACCAAATCCACATAAAGTTGCAGCTGTACAGCTTTTTTCTCAACCCAGAAATATCAAGGACCTTCAGGCCTTCTTAGGATTGGTTGGTTTTTATCGTTCTTTTATCCCGGCGTTTTCACAGATAGCCAAGCCCCTCACATCCCTGTTCAAGAAAGGACAGCCATGGATATGGTCGTCAGCTCAGTCATCGGCCTTCGAGTTTCTTAAACGGTCTCTTGTGGACGTTGCATCTCTTGCACTTCCAGACCTCAATCGTCCATTCATCATTGAGACGGATGCCAGTGGGGTTGGACTTGGGGCTGTGCTACTGCAGGAAGAGGTGGGGACCATTGGAGAAAAACCTCGCATTCGTCCAATCTCCTTCATCAGCAGAACTCTTAATAAGCATGAAGAAAAGTATACAGTTCAAGAGTGGGAGTGTCTGGCTGTAGTCTGGGCAGTGGACAAATTTCGACCATACATTGATATGTCTCACTTTGATGTGTTCTGTGATCACGCGTCTCTATCGTGGATGTTCTCGACAGACTTGGCATCTAGCCGGGTTCATCGGTGGGTCTTGCGTTTGCAAGGGCTGGACTGCACCATTCGATATAGGCGAGGAACA
This sequence comes from Sweltsa coloradensis, assembly GCA_024449915.1. NCBI lineage: Eukaryota > Metazoa > Arthropoda > Insecta > Plecoptera > Chloroperlidae > Sweltsa > Sweltsa coloradensis. The sequence continues at coordinate 116,541 of JAMZAV010002860.1, read as the reverse complement.
TCAAATATTCCAGCTGACACTCTTAGTCGAGCTCCTCTCCCTTCACTGGACGATGTAATAACTTCTCCTTCTATCTCAGAGGAACTCTTCCCGCTAGATGTTCCTGAGACATGTAAAATCCAGTTTGAAGATCAGCAGCACAGCGTGCTTTTGACGGATTTGGATGTCACGGTGATGACAGATCTCTTGATGATGTCGGAAGAACAAAAGAAGGATCCCCAGCTTGCATTGCTAAGGAAGGTTGTCCTTGGTGACCCAGCACCACAAACGAAACCATATCCTCGTAACATTTTAGACATGGCGCGAGAAACCGAACTTGACATCAATGGCGTTCTGTGGAAAGTTTCTTCAACTGCACATCCCACTATGTAGGTCCCAAATTCTGTGCGTGCACTGATATTGAAGGCTGTTCATGCGCATCCATTGAGTGGCCATTTTGGGTATTTCAAAACACTGAGGAAAGTACAGGAAAAATACTATTGGCTGGGTATGCGGCATGATGTTCTTACTTTTATATGCTCGTGCCAAACATGCCAGCGGATCAAGCGCTCAAACAAAAGAGCTTTGGGATTCATGGCCAGTTCGCCATGCTTGAAACCATTCGCAGAAATCAGTGTGGATCTAATTGGGCCTCTCCCACGTTCCACGCAGGGATTCTTGCATATCCTAGTAATTGTCGATAAGTTTACCCGCTTCCCAGAGCTTTATCCCATTAGAACTCCTTCTTCACGTGTTGTGGTCGACCGTGTCCTGGAGGTTTTCTGTAGACATGGTTTCCCGGAAGCTATATCCAGCGATAATGGCAAACAGTTTGTGTCCAAACTGTGGAAGTCGGTCATGGCAAACCTGCACATAGCAGACAGACATACGGTCCCGTATCGTCCCTGTGGTCAGCTCGTCGAGCGACATAACGGTGTGCTGAAGACAGCATTAAAAAGCTACTGTGATCAACACAAAGATTGGGATCTTCACTTATCAGCAATTGCTTTTGCCATGCGTTCGGCAGTAAGTGAGGCAACCGGCTATTCGCCAGCATCTCTTGCCTTCGGAAGAGACCTACGACCACCGTGGGACACTCCCGCGCTTCCTGCAACCACTCATACTCAGGTGGACGTCCACGACTATGCGGCGGAGTTGACGTCAAAGCTTCACGAGGCCGTGAAGTGGGCCGAAGAGAACATTATCGCAATTCACAGGTTACAACAGCAGAAATACGACAATTCTCGTCGGCGACATTCGTTCCGTGTAGGAAATATGGTTCTGAAGGACGTACACACACTCAGTAACGCAGCAGCTGGGGTAGCAGCGGGCCTGGCACACCGTCGGTCTGGACCATTTCGCATATCACGACAACTGGCGGCAAACTCCTTCGAGCTGCAGGACGTCACTACTAAGAAAATCGTGGGCCGGGCAAACGCGGATCAACTGCAACCATGGTTTCCGTTGCCTGACTGGGTGACTTAAGAGCAAAATATGTTCAAATATGTATGTGGTTATGTGCAAAGTATGTTGTTGTTCACATTAAGAGGAAGGAAATGTTACAGCCCTTGGCTATAACTATTAGGGAAGGCCGTGGTTGTCTCCATCAACATAGTTGCCACAGCCTCTAGCGCCGACCGCCTGAAGAGAGTGGTGTGCAAGAAGGCTGTGCTGGGACAACAGAGAGACAGTGTAGTGTTGTGTCTGGACTGCGGCTAGCAGTGGGTTCCAGTTGAGTGTTTGTATCAGTAGAAAAGTAATTAGCAGTTCTGTGTTTACCCTAGATCATTGTAATAACCTGTGTCACTGTTGTCAATTAGAAGAATATTAAAGGAAGAAGTTTTAGATTAGTATTTGTGTGTACGCCTTGATTAATTCATGCCCCTATCCCGCCACACAACATGCATCAAATGGGTTCAAGCATCTGCATACAGCCAAGAGATTCGATATCGTCTGTCCAATAATCTCAAAGTAGTCTTCAAGACTTGCATGTATTTCTCAATGACCAGCAGATTCTTTGGGTAGGAGGAAGATTGAGAAATTCTCAGTTAGCTTATGATAATAAGCATCAAATCCTCTTACCTCCAAATTATCACTTCACAGGATTAACAAATCATAGCTGAACATTTGAGACTGTCACATGCAGGACCACAGCTCCTCATTGCTTCTCTCAGGCAACATTACTGGATTCCGAGAGCCAAGCAAACGGTCAAATCTATTATACATAAATGTTATACATAAATGTTGGCCATGTTTCAATCTCAAGGTGACAAATAAACAGCAGCTGATGGGCCAACTTGCATCAGCATGAGTCCAATCATCTAGACCGTTCCTCAACACTGGTACAGACTTTGACAACGATCAAATGCTACATAGCTGTATTCGTTTGTCTAGCCACTAAGGCGATTCATCTTGAGCTAGTCACAGGACTTACATCTGATGCGTTTATGCTGCACTTAGACGCTTCACTGCTAGACGAGGTAAATGCCTTTATTTGTTATCAGACAATGGTACTAACTTTGTGGGAGCAAACAATGAATTGAAGGAACTTCGAGACTTGTTCCATTCCGAGCAGCATCAGAATAAGATGGCCGACTACGCCTCAGGTGAACTTCAATGGCACTTCATTCCTCCACGTGCACCACACTTCAGTGGCTTATGGGAGGCTAGTGTCAATTCAATGAAATACCACTTGAAACGCGTTGCAGGAAACGCTGTACTTACCATGGAGGAATTCACTACCTTACTAACTCAGATTGAGGCGTGTCTTAATTCTCGTCCGATCACTGTCTTGTCAAATGACTCATCAGATCCCAGTTACTTATGTCCAGGACACTTTCTCATTGGTGCTCCTCTGATGAGCAATCCCGAATCCTGGCTATCTAACCTTTCCGAGTCTAGATAATCCAGATGGTAGCGGGTTCAGAAACTGTACCAACAGCTATGGCAGAGATGGTCAACCGACTACCTCAACTCACTCCAGCAGAGAGAAGAATGGATATTACCAGAATCGAATCTGCAGCCAGGCATGGTGGTTCTTATGAAAGAAGATCACCTACCACCTCTCCAGTGGAACCTTGGAGTCATCACAGAGACTTTCCAAAGGGGAAAAGATGGTCACGTCCGTGTCGCCGCAATCCAGACATCCCGCGGTGTATTGAAGAGACCCATCACGAAACTAGTGCCCCTTCCCAATGAGTATTCACCTCAATTTAACTAAAATATATCATGTTTTGATTGCATTCAATCAACAGGGGGGAGTATATTGGGGATGTGAGCACACATCTTTCATTACTATGTTCTTTAAATCAACACATAACTTCTTTGACTCTACTGTTTTGTTTAGATATGAAAACATTATTTTTCTTTTTAATTGTTGTCACACCACCTTCATGGAGACCAGTTGAAGGATTTCATTTTCCAATCAATAAATGACTTTTTAGTTTTTACCATAAAATGCATTGCTTAAGTGTTTAATTTGTATCAACTTAAATTCAGCAATGTGGGCCAGTCCTGTGGAACAGTCTACACCATACAGAATGATGTAAAATCAATATTCTTTGCGAAAGTAAAGTTAAAGTGGTACTCCCGCATCAATCACTCATGGACCCAACAGGATGCAATCAAGTTAACTTTTTTTTACAGGAAAACTTTGCATACATCAGTTAAAACTCTTGTGTTTGTAGCTCCAAAAGGAGAAAAAGTGCACTTGATTTAAATAAAAACCATCCTGATCTGAAGACATAATCTTTGAAGTAGATATAAGTTGGCAACATTACTCACTGAGAACGACTCGGGTGGGTAGACGATGAAGTGACGCAACGTGAAGCCGAAGCCATATCACTCCGCTTGAGACACAGGCTTCGAGGTCCCCGCGGCCAAGCCTCGCCCTACAATAACCAAGAAGACAATTTGTTGAAAGTTGAAACACTTGGTTTATTAATAGTTAGTGTTGTTTAAGGGCACTCAACAGTAGAGTAATATCAGTGCCTATTTATACGGTGCAACATGGATAAATTTGTGGCGCGTATTACTGTAAACAGTAGTAATACACATGCATGTACACAGTATCTACTACAATGTCACCTAGGTACTAAGGAGTGGGTTAAACATTAAAACGCACATAGCTGTTAGAACGAACGCTTCAGTGTTTTCTTGGAGAAAAAACCATAGTTTTAAATTAAAAACAAAATATTTGGATTCTTTTAATTTTTACTCGTCTATTATAATATCTAGAAAATACAAGTACAAGATCGTTCTAAGGTGAATCCCTAGATCTAAATTTGATTACAAAAGAATGTAGAAAAATTGGCGGAATGAACTAATGAATAGAACTAGATAAGAGAGCAGATTTTTGGGGAAAGATTAATTTTCTTGCACAGTAGTACATAACCTGGGAATAAAAACAATTATATTCAAATAACCTGACTTAAACATAGTTGAAATGAAATTTTTGAGCAGCGGTGTTTTGTATAATATTTCTACACAACTTTTTACTATAAAAAATACTAAATTATTTTTATACAATCTATTATAATAAAGGAATTGATTTCGATAGTTTCCTGTTTGTACAATTTAAAAAGAAACAGACACACAGAACAATGCACAGATATGTATGCCATGTTAAGAGCATTGAAGACTTATATATAAATAAATAAATATAAAATCAACTATAATGCCAGTGGATACCATAACCCTTATTTGTTATGGGGGCATTATGTTTGTCAGTTTTCAGCGCAAGGCATACAAAAAAACACACGGCTTACAATAGAGCACGGCTTTACAATAGAGCACGGCTTACAAAAAACGCACGGGGTTACAATAACGCACGGCTTACAATAGAGCACGGCTTACAATAACGCACGGCTTACAAAAGAGCACGGATACAATAGTGTACGGCTTACAATAACAAGTTGTCAGTCTCTCAGGACGTCCTCCCGCCCTAATCTTTGAATTTTACATATTTGCATAATCAATATTTGCATACGTTAATATTTGCATACGTAGTTAATTGAGGTAAGATTAATTAAAGTAGTGAGCATTTTCTTTGAATAAATTATTTATTATAACTGAGTAATTTTAATCTCAGCATGGTTATTGTTCACTTTGGGCCGACCGTAGAGAGTTCAAGGCAATGGAAGCTTCTAGATGTTGTTTTCGTGTTCTGAAACAGTCCACAAGGCCATGGACATAGAAAACCAGTCGATTCTTGAAACCGTATGAATAGGGCCGAGGTAGCTAAGAGACAGAAGTCTGAAGGAATATAATGAAAATGTCGGGGAGCTAAGCCTATGTGTCGACAGATAGTCTGGATATTTTCTGCATGGATGAACTAGCGGCCTAGATTTACTGATGTTATCTGTGTTCGGAGAACGAGCTACGCAGTAGATGCAGGTGGAGTGGGTTTAAAATACGTTGCAAGGTATCTTTGTTCTCAGTCGAAAGGTCTTAAGTCCACTTGTGGTTGGGATGCGGAGAAGGTTGTAGTTCACTTGCAACAAACACTAGATTTCATTGAAATTCTCAGAATCTGAAGAGCTACTAGGGGTGGAGTCTAATTTTTGCAGAGCTGTGGAAGGAACTAGGCTTGGGCTTAACAGTCGATCAGATCGAGGCAACGATGCCTGTCGTATTTTCCGGATGACGCGGGTTATAGTGATTGATTAGAGGACATACCAGGCTTCGGGGTATGGTTCCGACCGATTATCAAAGTCAGTGAAGTGAAGTGTTATTGGCAGTGGGTGGATTGGAATTGTGGTTATTTAGTATCAGTGATAGATATCAAATCAGTGTATTAATTTTTTATAATTGTGGTTAATGGAGAATCATTTGTTAATTAATTACGTCATCAGCGAGTGATCAAATCATATCCACAAAATTGTCTTCAACGAGATTTATCTACGAACATTTTGTTAATTAATTACGTCGTCAGCGAGTGATTGATCAGTCATGTCACAAAATCGTCAGTAAATAACAGATTTATCTAAGAACATTCTTCAATAATTAATTATTTCATATGTGAAAGCTATTCCAAACATAAACAATCAATTCAGCAATTTATAATAAAGTGAACTATTCTGCATCAAAATCATCATAATATAAAGAACCTTTATTGGTCTCTGCAGCCAGAGCTGTTGCCTTGCGACACAGAATCAACCATCAATTAATAAAAATAATACATTGAAATCAAAATTAACATTTAACAAACATCTAAACTATAACCTATTACTACATAAGTGGTTCTAACTAGGAAAACGCTCAAGTCCCGCCGCGTGTGTCGGATGAGCGTAATGGTGTATAGAGCTGCCATGTGTTATGCGGATTTTCTGTTGTTCTGTGAAAAAATTTCACACGAATATATTAATTCATAAAATTAAGGTTCTGTGAAAAAATCATTACAATCGGATAAAGCATGTAGGTGTTACAAGTCAAAGAATTGTTTTAAAAAGAAAAAACTCGTAAAATTTACGATTTTTATGAGAAATAATTTTTCGATTGCGCTCAAATTTCACACTAATATGTTAATTCATAAAATTATGGTTCTGTGAAAAAAATCATTAACAATCGGATAAAGCATGTAGGTGTTATAAGTAGAAAATTTTTTAAAAATCGAAAAAAAAACGTAAAAGGCCTCCTTAAAATTTCATCGCAATTGGAGTATCGGTTTACCCGGAATCGTGCGGACAAACACAAAAAAAACAAAAAAAAAAAAGGGGGAAAAAAGAAAAAAAAAAAAACATTCGGATTTTTTCTCCGTGTAGGAAATGGAATTTTCGCTTCGCTCGTACGCTATCCAAAAATGGAAGGACCCCGCAAAAACACAAAAAACAATCCATCCTAAAAAATTTGTAATATTTTTTTTTCCAATTTTCAAAATTTACAAAAATAATATTGACAATAAAACATAAAAACAATCATTTTTAAAGTGAAAACCCATAAATTTGCCGTGTCGTAAAATCCAATAGACAGAAAAATTTATCTCTACCGAAAACTGTGAAACCACCCAATACAAAAAAATTTTCCTTTTGTTAACGGGATAGTGACATCAGACGTGTATCCCCGTCGGATTCTTTGACCCCTCTTTGAAAAACCATACCCTCCCCCGTTCGGGAAATTTTTTCGCATCAACAAAAATTTGGGCCCCGAAGGGAGTACATGCCATTGGCATTATAAATTAATATTTATTTTAAAGGGGTAATTTTAGTAATTTTTAAAAATTTATTTTAGGGGTACGCGCGGGTTCATCAAAACCTGAATTTAACTTGAGCTCAATGGGTAGGAAAGTTGGCATTGTAATGGAAAAATTTTTAATGTCAATAGTGAATTTGAGATTTTAAAATTAAGACGTAATATCATTCCATAATTACCATATTGCTATCCGTAGTTAATAAATATCAAACAATAAGATTATTGCCGGTGGATAGCAGGGGAAAGCTGTACGAGTGAGCGACTCTCAGCGTCAAAAGGGAGGGGAAAACCCCAGTTTGCAGTCAGGGAAAAAGGTAGTTTTAACAGAGGGATTAATTTTTGCTAAATATTTTATTTTTTATCATAGATTTATCGTTTCTCTAATGAGTAGGAAATTTTTAGTAAATAAGTAACCAAAATGCCTTTTTAAAATGGCCAAGCCCGTCAAAATTAAATCTAGGGCCTACGCTAGTGCCACCTGGTACTAGATGTATGAACTAAAAAAACAGGAAATAACTCTTTTCCCCACAGTGCCCATTTTTCCTGTTTGTCATCCGTCAAAAAATGCTGTGGCTGGGCCCTACCCTATAAGAGTTTAAATCATTTTAAATATCAATTAACATTTAATCTTTAAATGTCAACGTTTTTTTAAAAAGGTTTAGGGGCCCGGGTTTTGCTAAATGAATTGCAAAAAATCTAAACAAAAAAAAAAGAAAACCCTTAAAAAACCTACAAAAACTTTTATTATTAGAGCACATGGCGGCTAACCTAGGCCATCTCAACAGAGAAACTGGAGGGCGGAGCAAAAATAATACATGGAAATTTGGCATAAAAATGAAATTTAGTCCGTGATAAGTTTGGAAAGCAATCGCCCCAGGTGACTTTGACCCAAGGTAAAACCCCCCGAATAAAGACCAGCGTGCATTTGCCACTCTAAGCCTGGGGCTGAAGCCTCATCTTAGATACATGTAAGTACATGAAAAAATCCCCGTGAAGCATGGTTTAAAATTAGAACACCCTTTTGAAGACAGACCTTGTAAGAAAAAATTCACTTAGCCGTGAATTAATGGCAAAAAGTCCCAAACACGAAAAAATATGGGACTATCTGAACAAGAGTTGGCTGTTGCTAACAGTCATTTCGATTGATGCAGCAGTGACCGATGATGAGCGGGCAATAATAATATACCCAAACTTGCCAGACTCTTTCGCCCCCACTTGTAATTGCCGAAAATTGTGGCAGGAAGAACGCGGTCGTCCGAGCTAAATTGTACGGGAAAAAAGAGCGTCAACGAGGTGAGTCCATTCCGATGAATTGCTCTAGAAACAAACCCTAGTATAAGAAGTTTAAATGTTTTAACGTGGTAAAGCTAAACCCCCTCGCAAAAGATTGAAGTCCGTCAAAACAAGCCTAAAGGGTGACAAGCAAAACAACAAAAAAAAGGGAAAGGGCCTAAGTCTACAGTTCTTTGGACAAAAGTTATCGAAATGTACACAAGCTGAAGACTGGTGCGTGACTCGGGGGGGGGACTAAGCAATGAAAAAATCGAATGGTTTTTTTCTACAGAAGGTCAAGCAATTTATTATGTAGGGCCGTGGTACGACCGCTCCATCTACGGGAAAGGAATGCGCTTAACCATTTGGTTAAGGATCAATCGAGAAGCATCAATAAAGGCGTGCTTTAGCTCCACGCTCAAAACAAATCTTTGTCAGTGGCTAACTCACGATAAAGACTAAAAAGCTTGGTTTAAAAAACATACTGCCAGACCAAAGAAGAGGAAACGTCATAGCAACTGCAAGAAAAACTGGGGGCTTGTATAGCTAGACACCCCGGGAGACAACGTCCTTAGCAAACTTTGCGCTGTGGGGGTCAAAACCGGAGTAACAATGTGGCACAAACGCCTGGGCCCACCCAGCCCAGGGGGAATGAAGGGCTAGCAGGGTATGGCTACCGGGCCTAGTAAGGGGAAGACCTCTACTTACCTTGTGAAGGGTTGCTCGGGGAAAGCAGCATCTACCCCTTTTCCCAAAAAAGTTAGACAGCCCCAGTCAAGAAAAAAACTAGGCATGTAACCCCGACTGTGCGGCCCAAGAGCGAAGAATCCAAGGGAGGGGGAAGATACTTCTAAAATTTTTGATGACAAGAAAAAGGTGGAAAAAGGTTACATTCTAAGGAGAGATGAAACTTATGAACGCTTATCGAGATCAGGCGGAAGTTGAGAACAGAGCGGGTTTAAGATCAAGATTTGCGTTCAACAAGGCCCTGGAAAATTAATAAATTACTATTTTACCATCTAAGAAAATTGGGAATACGCTCTCAATACTTGTGCCCGGAAACCCCGAACAAAATGGCGTTGCTGAGAGAGCAAACGAACGAAGAGGAAGTTACGTGCATGCTTGAGGAAGCTAAAAAACCTAAAGCTTTTTGGGCGGGGCAGTAAAAAATGCCAACCTATTAAAAAAATCATCACCGACAGTAGAGTAAAGTATCACACCCCAAAAAGCCCGGACAGGAAAGAAACCGGGCCTGGGATCTTAGAAAATTTGGCTGCAAGGGATAGTTCACAAATTCAAAAGAGAATAGAAGGAAGCTTGACGCCAAGTCTTTCCCAGGGAAAATCTTTTTCGGGGACTCTGACACAAGCAAGGGGCCCCGATTTATCAACAATGAATCAAAGAAGCTGTTATCTTCTGATCAATTTCATTAAGAGATGAGAAGAATGACGTGTCGTCGCCGGATCAAGTTGGGGGCACAGCTAGCCTTCTTATTTCGATGACGAAGTGATGCTAAACCCCAAAAAAGAAGATAATGAAGAGGATGCGATATGAAATGAACAAAAACCGTGTTCGAGCCCCGAAAGTCACAACGGGAAAAGAGTCAAAAAAGAATCTCGGGACCCGGGAGTACATCTCATCACAACAGCCGAGAACCTGAAAGAAGCATTAGTGGGGGCGGCTACACAATGGCCCAAAAGGGAGCGAGAAGAGAGAAACAATCGTACATAAAGAGATTGGGATGTAAACTTTTCCAGAGGGAAACCCAAAAATTAAATTTAAAAGGTCTTCAAAAAAAGGGCAATGCAAAAGGGGAGGGGTGCCGATATTAAGCTAGGCTCGTAGCTTTTCACGCAGAGGAAAGGGATAGATTCGATGAAACCCTTTTTACCCGGGCTACGTTCGACACCCCAGAAAAGTTTTTCCCCTGGCAGCTGAGAAGACCTGGAGGTCATAACTGACATAAAACGGCATTTTTTACATGGGGAATTCCCCAGGCCATAATATGGAAAAACCCCAGGGCTCTTTAAACCCAAAAATGAGCAAAAGGAGTAAACTAAAAAAATGCTTTTAGGACTCAAACAGTCGAGCCGCATATGGTATGAAAAACTTTATCCGGTTACGGGGTTTTGGGTCGGGAAAAAACAGCGACCTTGCCTATACAAAAGGACAATAAAAAATGCAAAAATCATTGTTGGTTTACGTTGACGATTTTTTGTGTCACGGAAAGCATAAATGAAAAAAAACAGCTGAAGAAACGACTAGCGGAAGTCGAGATGAAAGCATGGGACCAATTCACCCTGTCTCGGAAAAAAAAACAAGGGTCAGAGACGCTGGAACGATTTAACTAAGCCAAAAAAAGCTACATCAACAACATATTTAAAAGATTTAAATGTCGAAGCAAAGCCAGATTACTCTTTGGGCCTAATCAGAAAAATTACCCAAAGGGGAGGGGAACTGCGGAAGACGAGAAAGAGAAGTAGGATAAAATACCTATTTTAGTGGGTTCGGCGCCTAATGTAGCTGCGATGGCCACCAGACCAGGGCATAGCCCGCTGTCTCTGTCGTTAGTCAGTTTAACTCTAACCCGGGGCAAAACGCATGGAGGCAGTAAAGCGCATAATGGTTATTTAAAGGGACGCAAAGAAAAAATCGTCTATCGCAGAGATCCGGAAACAAAAGGAAGCCTACAGTGATCGACGGGGCCAAAGAATCGATACGAGAAAATCGAGTGGGGCCGGCACGTTTCAAGCTCGCAGGTGCAGCAGTTAGCTTGCGAAGCAAGAAGCAACCGACAGTCGCCGTCTCAACAACCCAGGCGGAGTACATGGCATAGCCAAGCTGCCAGGAAACAACATGGCTGAAACGATACTGAATGAAAAACCCATTTTCGGGGACCTCAAACAAACGTGTGTGCGGACAACCAAAGCGCCCTCAAACTTATTCGAATCAGCATAAGGGGGGTACGAAGCACATCGATATCGCATCATTTTTTCAGGGAGAAAGGGGCAAAAGGGGGCATATTCCCATGAAATACCTACCCCCGAAGAAAATCGCAGACTCATGACCAAAAGTTTTCCCCCCGCAAAGCAAGGATGGTGTTGAAGAATTTGGGACTCTTTTAAAAATTTAAAACTGGCCTATGGAAAAATGGGGGGGTTTTAAATGTGCCCTAGTCCGCTAAATTAAATCTAGGGGCCCTTTTCCAGTGCCACTGGTGCTAGATGATAAAATAAAAACAGGAAATAACTTATTACCCACAGTGCACCATTGCTTCCGTGTGTATCCGCCCCAAAAGTCTGTTCTATTAAAATTTTAAACTAAACTACTTAAACATTTTTCAAAACACTTTAATTCGGGATCAATGCCCTAACATAGGCTTTTTTTGGTATTTTGGGCCGAAAACGAATCACCAACGCAACTGTTCAGGGGGAAATCGCGGGCGCAACTTTGTAAAATATGTGTAAACAGGCTCAAAGGTTTTTCATTAATTTATCAGAATAATAGAAAAAGATGTTCATTATTATAATGCTACCCATATCTGCCACACAAACTCAATTCCCCCAAAACCTATTAGTGGAATATTTAAGTCGTACTAGGTGTTTTGTGAGTATTCATGTAAAAATGTGCAAAAAATGTTTTTAATTCTACCAGATTCAACCATAACTCTTATCTAAAAAGTCCACCCCCTTCTTGAACAATATCAACCTTCTAAAACAAAAGGCATACTCGATTTAACAGCATAAAATCGCAGATATCAAAATCAAAATTTTTCCTGAACCTCTGTTATTTACCATAGTTTAAAAGATAAAAAAACCGTAAACCACTTAATAAATTCGTTTTTCAATTTTAAACATTACGATCGCAAATTATTAATTCGCAAAAATTTTCCTAAGACGGTACAGGTCGTACTTGTAAAATAAACACATGGTATCTGAATTTTTGGTACTGACTGTACATTTCAACAAAACACAAATTCAACTAATGTTATCTGATTTCAATTGAATTCGCAAAGAAAAATGCAATTTGAAATTTTTCGTTTAGACCCATTTCCGAGAAGTTATCGCCAAAAGTATAAAAATCACAAAATCCATTTGGCTCCAAGAACCCAACTTAGAAAAAATATATACTCGCGATTTCTCATCTACTAGTGACCCTCTACAATAAAAATCAACCATAAAATTTTTGTCTCACACAATGCAAACGGAAATTCGATTCTAAACTTGGACTATAAGGTAATGTTTCTCGATTTGGTTAGTCGGGAAACACTCCCGTAGGTGTAATTGTTTTTTTTTTTTTAATTTCTGAATTGTATTAAATAATAAGATAATGGTTATGTATTGCATTTTTGAAGAAAAGTTGAAAAAGTTAGCCCGAATCCATAGAATAAAGGTTTTTATATGAGTTTTTTAGGTTTATAATAACAATTACCAAGTAACAATAGAAACTTGACAAAAATCACCTACAATGCATTTAAAAAGCACTTGCAAGGAAAAGTGGTCCTACGCAAACTAAAAACTTACAAAAAAGCTCATCCATCAACGCGGCGGGACTAAAGCGTTTTCCTAGTTTAATATTCAGTAATCACTGTCATCTAGACCTGTTTTCCCAGATGGGTGTGTTTAAATTGTCATCGTGTACTTTGTTATTCCATTTTGTTTTTGTTTTAAGAGTATTCACGAGACAGCCTTTGGGGTACGCCGTGCAGATACTTCGCCGGAAGGTGTTTTTTCGTATTGTTTTCAAAGATAGACCATTGAAAAAATTCAACAACCTACACATTTGATTGATCTAGAGAACTACTGTTAAATAATTTTGATAAGAGTTATGTGAACCAGTGAAAAAAAAAAAAACTGAATAAATTTTTGAATGCTTATGGCGGATATTGAAAATGCACACGATTTTAAAACAGTATTCTCTCGATCATGGATCCTTAACGACTTAAAAAGAAGAAAAATACTTTTTTATCAAACTCGGGGGAAATTACCTCCGGGGAAAGCACAGAAATTTGACCCGACAGTGTTTTCTACTAGCGTTTTGCGATGTAGTGCGTAAAGAAACTGAAATCTAGGTTTGGGGAAGCAGGCGCCAGCCGACCAGGGGGGTTATTTGGGGGTTATCCTTTGCCCCAGAAAGGGTTCCAACTAAACAATGATTCAGAGTGCTTGGTAGCAAAGTGAACCCATTGGAAAAAAGGACAAATACCACTCTAAACTAAAAAAGTGTATTTGATAAGTCTGATCTCGATTATAATAAAAATTCATTTTTTATTTACTTTTTTTCTAAGCATTTTCTTTTTTTTTGGCAAAGTGTTTAGTTATTTTTATGGGAAAAATTCCGACAAAAATCATATCAAATGATTATGTTTTTTTGTTTTGCAATTCCGCTTAAAATTGGCTAAAATTTCGTTTAAAAAGTTTTTAGGCTTGTTTTGACTTCATAAAATTTAAAATAAAAACTATATTAATACTAAATTTAAAAAAAATGAGACGTTTTAACTATCACTTTACAAGAGACCCCACACCTGTCCCCATTTCATCTTGGTTTTTAAAATTGTAAACCGGGGTAAATTGTCGTATATCGGCGGTGAAGGCAAAAAAAGACCATATTTCAGTTTGCCCCATACAGGGGGACTTTTTTGCGAAACCAAAATAAAACGTCGGTATTCATTACCCACTAGAAAAATGACTTTGTGGTCTCGAAATCCCGTGTACGTATAGATTACGACCCCATTTTGGACGCGGCGTCGACGCACTTGCTTTTAAAAAACATGTTGTAAATTTGAAATTGTTTTATTTAAAAAAATAAAATTTAGCGCGTTGTGTTCACAAGACGGGGCGTTCTTTAGTTTAAATTTTTTTCGGATTGCAACAATAAGTAAAGGTGAAAATCAACAATTGGGGGGGAAAATAAAACATTTTCATAATACATAAAATGTTCTATATTTTTTTACGTTAAACCACAACATTTTTTAAGATCGGGGACGGGATAGATTTGATTGCGGAATACATTTGGAACACGTCCGTATTTTTCTTTTTTTGCTTAAATGAAAAAAATTTGGGTCTTTTTGGTGGTAAACGTGATGAAAAGCGAGCGGCCAAGCTACAAAATGGTCAACCCTTATTTGGATGCATTGATACAGATCCGGGGCCAAAAGACGTGGAATCTTGACCGGTCAAGTTTTCTTCCTACCGTTAGGTATACCTAAGGAAAAAAATAATTTGGGAACATTTGAAATTTTTGGGCACAATATTTTTACGACGCCATCTTTTTAGGCATGCTATAGTACAACTTTTGATTTTCTTTGTTTTCTTTTTATAATTATGACAGTTTTAAAAAAATCGACGTGTTTTTGGGTTTTCAAAAAATTTTCCATTTTTTTAAAACAAATTTTTTCACCCCTGGGACTAAGAGATATTGTAGGAAATACATTTTATTAGCCTTTCACCCAAAGTACAATTTTTAAAGTGGTTTTTGATGACGGCGAAAAAATGTTCACATATTCATAAATAAGTTATTGGAAAATTTTTTTTTACATAGATTTGGGTTTTAGGTTTTGTCCCATGACACAAAGGTCCCCCCATTTACAAGATGGCCGCAAAAATTATGTACTTTTGGGCCCCCCGTTAGTGCGCCGCATCCGAGAAACTGTGCTTACCACTCATGAAATTTAGCAGAATCCGAGGTGGGTTTTTTGGGGGGGTGTCATCACTTTCAGATTAGTGTTTTGCCCCCTTTAAAACACATAGTGGGGAAAAGGGGGGACCTGAAAACCCAAAAAGCCAAATTTGATTGGGGTACGATAATTAACCCTTTTTTTTTTTTTAAATGTGGAAACACGCGGGTTTACTATTATTCGTTTTATTGTCTTTTTTGTCAATGCCAGAAATTTCGCCCAAACAAAAGTGGCGTTTATGGCGGGTTTAGGGATTTGAAAGAAATTTTTTTAAAAAAATAGTGAAAGCATTGAAATAAAGATTTAATAATATAAGTTTTTTTTCATGTATATATAATAAACAAGTAAATAGAAATTTGAAATAATCACTACAATCAACAAAAGAAAGGGTTTTTGGTTGACGAGTATTTTAAATTTCCCATTGCTTATTGTATTATTTTAGCAATTAATCTATTTTATTAAAAAAAAAAAATTCATTTTAAACAAAAATAATTGAATGGAATTTGAAAAAGTAATAAACCCCATCGCAAAAAAAAACCCTTGTAAATAGAAAGCCAAACCTTACACACTCAAAATAAATGAGATTAAAGAAGGGCCAAGCTCGGATCTTTCTACATTTGAGTATTCTCAATTCATAAAGTAACACTCCCCGAAACACCCTTTAAAAAAAAGGCAAAATATAATTTAAAACTAAAAAGAGTCTTCACAGGACAGCATGTATTCCCCACGTTTGAAAGGAACTCACTTTAATTTACTAAAAAACGCTTAAGCCCCGCCGCGTTGTTGGATGGCGAATTGGTGCTTGAGTTTTAAGTGTTATGGGTTTTCTGTGTCGTGAAAAAATCATTATTGTTGATTTTTTAAAAAAATAATTTTAAATTAATAAAAAAAAAACTTTCTTTAATTTTTTTTTTTTATTCGAAATTTTTAAAAAAAAAAAAAAATCGTAAAATTTCGATTTCTAAAAATAATTTTTTGATGCGCTCAGATTTACACGAATATATAATTCAAAAATTTAAGGTTTCTGTGAAAAATCTTTCCGTGGGATAAAGCATGTAGGGCTATAAGCCAAAAAAATTTAAAATAAAAAAAAATTCCAAAAATTGCGATTTTTTTAAAAAATTTTATATTTCGAAAAACGCTCAAAATTAAAACCCGGATATATCAATTATAAAATAAAGGTTGGTTTTTAAAAAATTATTTCAATCGGACAAAGCATGCAGGTGTTAAAATCAAAAGAATTTTTTTAAAATGAAAAAAATTTTTTAAAATTGCGATTTTCATAAGAAATTTTTTTCGAAAATTTTTTTTCCCCCCTGCTTTTCTTCTTTCGAGATTAAGCCCTCCAAAAATTATCGCAATTGCAGTTTTGGGTTTAGCCGGAATCGTGTTACAGAAAACAAAAAACAAAAAAAAAAAAAAAAGAAAAAAAAAACCATCCCGGGTTTTTTTTCCCCGTGTAGGGAAAAGGAAACTCGCTTCGCTCGCTACGCTGCTACCCTCATCCAACCGCTTTTGAGAAAATTTGAAATAATAAATTTGCGAATTCTAAAAAAACCAAAAAACCCACATTTCTCCTCAGAACATATTTTTTTTTGAACTTTTTTCACTTTTTTAGTTGATGTTTAAATTTACTTATTGGTGCTTTTTTGTTCTATATCCCCTGCATTAATTGGCAACTTTGCCGTGAAAACGCCCTAAAACTACTAATACAACGGGCCAAATTTAGCGAAGCGAAGACTTCAATTTCACGACCCCCAAAAAAAATTGCTCGGGGTTTTTTTTTTTTGTTGATTTTTTCTGTTTGTTCCCCCTCTCTACCCGGGGCAAAACCTATACGATTTTTAAAAAATTAAAAGGGGCCTTCGAAATCTCTAAAATTAGACCCGCCACGTTTGGGGAAAATCAAAAAAATTTTTTTATGTTTTGTACTTTTACGATTTTTTTTTTATTTTTTTGTGCGATATTTTCGTGACATTTTGGCCAATTCCTACTACCAAACGGGGGGGTAAACGTTCATATTTCACTGGACTTTAAAGGGAAGGTGATGTATTCTTTTTTTAAAGAAAAAGTTAAAAAATTAGCCAGAATCCATAGAATAAAGGTTTAATAGAGTTTTTAAAATTTATAAAACAACTAACAAGAACAATAGAAACTTACAACAATCACCTACAAGCTTTTAAAAAGAATTTTAAAAAGGGAAAGTTTTTCCAAAGCAAACAAAACCCTTTTTAAAAAGCTCACCATCAAAAGCGACTAAAAAAGCGTTTCGCGAAGGGCCCAGTTTTCCATCCATTTACAGTAAACGAGAGACAGGTTGGGTTTAATAGACAGCCTTTCCTGTCGGGTTTGTTTTCGATGTCCTTTTTGCAGAAACATGCAGGAATTAAACAAACAAAAATTTATTGGAATGATGAGATGGTAATTAACATATTATTACCCTTTTTAAAAAAATTAAATGGGCTATTGAAAAAAAGGGGTTTTTAGGCAAATTTTTAAACCATTTTCCCCAATACTTTCACATTTTAATGGATAAAAAGCTTTGCAAACGCTTTTTTTTGTGCGGGGGATGGGGACTTTTTTAATAAGTTTTTAATTTGCTGGGGTCACTTACCTTTTAAGCTTTTGAAGCATTTAGGTGATTTTTGTCAAATTCTATTTTTTTCCTTTTAATTTTATTATAAACCTTTTAAAAAAATCATATTAATATTAAAACCTTTTATTCTATGGATTTTGTAAACTTTTTTTATATTTCTTCAAAAAGCAATACTCACCATTACCTTTAATTTTATACAAAAAAATGAATGTTTTAGCCTACCCGCTTTTGGGAGGGAAACGGCCCCAAAGTACGAAAATATCGCACTTAAAATCGAAAAAAAAACGAAAAATACATTTCATGAGAATTTTCTTTGATTGACCAAAAACTTGGGAGGTTAAGTTCGAGATTTGATTTTGGCCCCTCCCCTTTTTCATCAATATCGATATGCCCTTTGCCCCTTAGAAAAAAAAAAAAACAAACAAACAATAAAAACTTGGGGAAATATTTTTAGGGGTCAGGAAATTTAAGTCTTCATTTCGTCATAAAAATGTCAGTATTTTTGGTTATTTTAGAATTTGCATATTTATTTTTAATTTTTCTCCCGGGGCGTTGTACAAATTATGTGAGTAATTACGATCGACAGAAGCAAAATACGAATACACTGGGGCATCAATTGGGTTGTTTTAAAAAAAAAAGCAATCCAAAATTTTCACAGTGGGACCAATGCGGATATTAAAGGTTTTAAAATTTTCGTTTTACCACAAATACCTAAACCCCCTGCTCATAAATACAGTTGGGTAACCCAATTTTGAATTTCGTGAAATTTATTGTGCAAAGTTCATTAATCTAATGCAAATAAAATATTTAAAATTATTGTTTTATTTGAAAAACTCTTAAAAACTCTAATTAATTTATCTTTGATACTAAAGAGGGAGTGCTCCCCTTCCCTTTTTTGGAATTCAAAAGCGTTTGTCCTAAAATCCAAACCAAAATTTTAAATTTCCAAAAAAAGGGTTCCACACGCCAATTTTTATGGGGTACATAAAAAAACCTGATTCTAATATTTTGCCCCCTGTTGTATTAAATTTCAAGATCCTGTTAAAAACTACGTTAAGAAAAAAAATTTGGGGGGTCATTTCTAAAATGGCCGCCTACGTACTGCTTTTTTTTTTAATGGTCGAAGGAAAAACGTTTTCCAATGATCGACAAGAACTATTAATGTTTACACAATTTTTCTTTTATCTAAATTCATACAATATATTGGTGGCCATCTTTAAAATGGCACCATTAGTTCATGGGACAAATTAAGACAACTTTGAACAAATAATTTTTTAATAACTTATTATGAATATGTGAAAATTTATTCGTCTCATCAAACACATTAAATTTGTCTTGGCTGGGGACTAATAAAATGTAATTCCAACAAATAAACTCATAATTCCCCGGCTAAAAAAATTTGTTTTAATAAAAAGGGAAATTTTTTGAAAAAACCAAAAACACGCGATTTTTTAAAAAAGTCATAATATAATAGAAACAAATGAAAAACAAAAGCTTTCTATATCATGCCTAAAAAAAAGATGGCGTGTAAAAAAAAATGTGCCCCAAAAATTACAATGCTCCCCAAGATTATTTTACCTTAAGGTAAACACTAAAGGATAGGGAAAAGAAAACCGACCAGGTAAGATTCCAGTTCTATTGGCCCGGATCTATTAACCAAGCATCCAACAATAAGGATTGAACCCGTTTTTGTAGTTTTCCGCAGCTACGCTTTTTTCCTCCGTTTACCACCAAAGCGACCAAAGTTTTTGCATTTAAGCAAAATGAAAAATACGGACGTGTTCACAAATGTATTCCGCAATCAAAATCTATCCCGTGTCTTAAAAAAATGTTGATGGTTCACTGTAAAAAAATATAGAACATTTTAGTGTAATTTTGAAAATGTTATTTTTCCCGCCATTGTTGATTTTTCACCTTGACTTATTGTTCAATCCAAAATAAAATTCAAGCATAATGAGCGCCCATGTCTTGTGAACACAACGCGCTAAATTAGATTTTTTAAATAAAAAAATTACAGAATTTTACAACATGATTTATACGCAAAGTGCGATCGACGCCGCGCATCCAAGATGGCGTCGTATATCTATGACGTACACGCATTTCGAGACCACAACGTCATTTTTCTAGTGGGTGATGAAGTAGCCGACGATTTTATTTTGGTTTCGCGAAATAGTACCGCCTGTATGGGTCAAAGCTGAAATTTCGGATTCGACCGCCGCACTAGTAAAATACCTCTATTATATTCGTCACGCGCCCTCTCATCCTTTCAACTTCAAGACGAATTCTTTTGAAAGGGTTGGGTTTTTGGTGTTTGTAAAAGGTTTGCAGAGTGTATAAATTAACTGTATTGTGTAAAACTCAATCACTCGCCAGTAATGTAACTAATATTATTTCAATCATATCATTTAATTGATGAGTCGAGTAAAAAATTATACTACACACACTGTCTAGCCTGCTTTTTTCCGGTTATCTGAGTTTTTGAAAGGCGATTTTGCATCAGTTTCATCCAAAAAATAGTTCAAAATCAACAGCGACCAATGTTGTTTACAACAATAATTCAATCAGTTTCTTATTTCAGGTTAGTAAAGAAGTTATTCATCCAGAGTACATAGATGCACTAGCTCCCCCTCCCCATCACATGAAAAATTAAACAGAATAAATTTATTATTATTAATTATTATTAATTGTTTTTATTAGTATTAATATTATTTATTGGCTGCACATTGAACAAACTCTGTAAAAACCAGAGCTAACATATTATATGGGCATGTGTCAAGTACTCCCTGCTTCCATGTGTGATGACTATTTCGTAGATTCCTTTCTGTGTTTACGGTCATGGCCGATTTCGTCGTATTACCGCCGTATTACCGCCGTGATAATGTATAATGTTTACTTTTCAATGTTACTGTGCCACACCGCCGTGACAACTTATTATTGTTTACAATTCGATGTGTACTGTGCCACACCGCCGTGATAATTTATAATTGTTTACTTTCTAATGTGTACTGTGCCACACCCGCCGTGACAATTTATTATGATTCACAATTTAATTCAAACTTCATGACCTAGCATAAATAAACTAGTTTACTCATTTAAAATTTCCGTTAGTTTGTCTATCCGTTGTCAAAATCACCAAAAGTTTTAGTAGCATTTTTCCATGCTAATCTGGCCTGTGCTGCGCAGTATTTAAATCCTGTGATCTTTTATGCTTTTATTTCGAGAAAATATGTTTTTATCAAAAAACAACAAATATCATGTTGCTATCTAAAATAAACATCTTGTGACGAATAATACGGTCGCCCAAGACTGATTTCTTTACCCATAAAATTTAGTCAAACAAAATTATAACAATTTTACAGCATGTCACTGAAAAGATGCGATATAATGAGGGTCTGTGAGCTGGGCCGACCGATAGCAGGTTATTGAATACCAGAGGCTTTGTCCGCATTTCCTGTGAAAGGCTGTTGGCAATGGTTGTGGGGTGAGGCCAGACACAGCCCAACCCAACTGAAGGTCGAAATGGAATCTGCTTTACCTGCACCCGACCAATTCTCTTTCTTTTCCCAGGTCTGAAATACTCTTAAACCTTGATAAAGCTAGGTGGGATGGGGAAATATAATTATATAATAATTCGTTAAATAAAGATACCACCACCACCACCACCACTACTACTACTAAAATTATTTATACTTCTTTTCATAAATTTTGAGAAAAGGCAGTTCTGCGCAAGCGTGTTTAGTACCGTTTAGTAGCACGTGCGTCTCACACCACACGTGATACCACCGCCACCTAAATATAGCACCGCCCTGTTTAGATGCACGCCGCTAATAATAGCAAGCCACTCCATTGTACCATTGTACTACTCGATAATATCATACTCAAGACGAGAAACATCCGGCTCGGGCGGGCTACGGTTTCATTAGCTTCTTGTGTTAGATTATGCCGAGCTCTACATTGAAATTATCTGTGTTCTTGCCAAGCTCATTGATGCAATCTAACTTGAAAGCACATAAATTAAACGGTGATTAGGCCTACAAACAACGTTGAAACATTATTTCGGTATTTCTTTCATTTTAGAGCACTGTGCTATATTTGGTTTAAAGAGAGTATAGGACATGCGATTAGGGAAAATTGCTGTAATTGCTCGGCCGACTGACACCACTATGTTAGAAATTTTGAACATATGTCCACGAATGTGAAAATATAGGGCTCTGCAGTAACAGATTTCTAAAATTTGTTTTTATTTATTTATTTTATTTATGGTTTACCCTTGTAAACGATAACATTGCTTTCTTTCTTTTTCAATTAAAAAGTTTTAATTAAGTAATATTTTATTTTTATTATTTATTTATTATGTAATTCACTAATTATATTATGAATTATAATAGACAAATAGAATAAATAGCTTTGGGTAAGCTGAAGCTGAATCGGAGAAAGGGACTGAGGACAGCTCGACAATGATGATGACGATGATGATATGCCACTTAATATACATTTAACAAGCTTTTAAATAAAAAAAAGCTTTTGTCACCCAACATTTAAAAAATAAATATACTTTTTATTTGGGTAAAAAAAATTTATGATTTTTTTACATTTGACCGTCAATTGACAAATTTGAATTTGACTGGTCAAATTCCCATCCCTACATTTTTTTAACAAGAAAAGGCGTCGACGCTAGCAAATTTTTTTGCTAAAACATTTGATATCTTTGTAGAAATCTCGTGCCGCGAAGAGCCTGCTAAAGCACGTGAAAACTAACGCGGCACTTGTAGTTGGTTCTCCATAAGTACGCCTTACACAGGGAAGGGAAATGACTTACTGGGCAGTCTTTGAGGGCGGGGCGGCAGGTCGTTCCATGGGTTAACAACCCGGGGCCCGGAACCACCAAAGGGGAGTAACCGAAATCGGAGTTAAATTTAGGAGTAAGCCGTACTTTTCTCCCAATTCGGTATCCACAAAAGAGAGTAGAGCAATTTTCGGGGGTTATTTAGCTCCCAAAAATAACTCCTGCTTTTTTTGAGGGGGTTAAAATATTCAAATGGCCCACCGTCACCACCTCAGATCTTTGATGATGAATTTTTAACTAAATATCAATATTATATCGGTTTTACACTCAAATTTACAATTAAAAAATTTGTATTTTGCGTGTTACAACTATTCCGGCGTTTGAAATACAAGTAACATCCCGCGCTGTTTCAGGTTAGGTTAGGCCTATCGATCGGCTACAAAACAAGACGTCGCAAAAATGTCTTGGCCAGTAAGGCCTAGACCGACTGCCGAGGCTTTGACATCAAAATACGGGTTTATTTTCACTGTCAGTCTATAAAAATATGTTACGGTTTGTTTGAGGCACTAGACAGTATATCTACAGAACGAATTTTGACGTGGTTTGCCAAGAGATTGTCCAGTTGCTGGTCGAAGTAGGTTAGGCCTAGGCCTGGCCCCTACCCACTACCCATTGAGAGATGCTGGTGCTGGCCCAATCGTCAGATTTGAATAAGGTAGGCCCTAAGTCTGAGATTGAATAATCGAAGGCCCAGTGCTTGGCCCTAGTCCGTATAGCCCCTCGATCTGATAAAATTAGGTAGTCCTAACAGGGCCTAGCCTAGAACCTAGGCTAGGCCCTAGGCTATCCTAGGGTCTGTGGTAGGCCTAGGCCCTAGGGCCGTGGGATGGGACTAAACGAAGTTTTCAAACGCTTTGCTAGGCCTGAGCCTAAGCAACAAACTCTTGGGTCTAGGCTTAGCCTAGCCAAGCCTTTTGTTAGGTCTACCAGACTCTAGGCCATGTTTGGGCCTTGTGTCGGGCTAGGTCCAGGTCCTAGGCCTACAGGTTTAAACCTCAAAATGTGAAGGCAGGTCTTGTAGGGTCTAGCGGATAGGCTAGCCTAGTCTTACTCTAGACCTAAGCCTACAAAGTCTTCTACAGCAGTTGGCTTTTAAAATTATTATGAAATTTGTAATTCGTTCCAAAACCCAAGTTTTTTAATAAAACTCTTTTCTATTGGTTTCAATATGGAAGCTGTGTTTTCTCATTGGCTCAATTCCATGACGCCCATCTATGACATCATCACTAGTGGGAGCTTTTTTAAACTTCCGTCTTACTCCAAACTTAACTCCGCTTTGTGGATTGGGAAAATCGGAGTTAAAAGTCGAACAAAATTTTGGGTAGTTAGACAGGTGTAAAAAATGGGAGTTAAATGGATTTAACTCCAAAAATTAACTCCTCTTTGTGGATCCGGCCCGGAAAGAAAAAACACGTCGGCCGAGCACTCTTTTGGCCGTAGGGGTTGGAGGGGGGGGTGCCTACTATTGTCGCCTCTCAACACGCGGCCTGGAGGATGCGCGCGCACACGTCAAAATCAGTGGCGCCACTGAGGGATCTTTTAAAAAACACCAAGTCGGTTTATTGCAGGTGCATGGTCATTGGCATAACCTGCTTTCTGGTCACAGGGTTGGGGTGGGGGGAGGTTACGGCCATGTATGAAATGCAATGCCCTTCTCTGCACCCTCTCAAGCTTGGTAGTGTTTCTCAATGGGGGTTGGGTGCCAGGCGGGGAGGCCGAAGTCATGGTGGGCGTAACTAGCGACAGGAAGGTCATCCTCTTGAAGCGCAGCGTGCACCCGTGCAGGTTGCGGGCCGCGAAACCCAGCACCTGCGCCACCTTGGCCCGCACGATTCGGTGTGAACGTTCCATCGGAGGTCGCTTGTGATGTGAAAAGCCGAGGAGGCAATGCTTGTCGACGTACTCGAGTGGGACACCATCATGCATCTATGGTGTAAAGGAAGTATGTGGGGTGGGGCGCGCGCGTGATGTCCATCATCTTGCACTTGAAGGCATTGAGCGACATGCCATTGTTGTCGCAAACCCAAAACTGAATGTCGTCTAGGTCTGCTTGAAGGGGCGTCGCATCCTCTTGGTGACCACGATGCAGTACAGGGTGACGTCGTCAGCGTACTGGAGCATTTGGATCCTTGCCGAGGTAGGGAGGTCGGCTATGAAGACTTAAATAGCAGGGGTTCCAAGCACCTTCCCTGGATGACGCCCGAGGGCACGTCCGGAATTCTGAGCGCTAACCTTTGAAATGGACGAACTGCGTGCGCCGACAAGGAACTCTCGAACCACCTAAGCAATTACCCTTAAGAGGATTTACCAGACAGCATTTGAGGCGTTTCACTGTCAATGCAGTTGCACAGGAAAAAAAAATCTCAACCGTCTCAATTTGTACTCTGTGTATATAACAAAATACAGGGCATTAAGCACAATAGTATCTATGACATTGCTTTTTTTTCACTTTATCAATTCGCCACTTAAAGGGGCAAAAAACCCCAAAAAAATTTTTTTACCACGTAATCTATAGTACAATAATAGGCCTACACTTAAATGACCGTTTAAAAAATTATATCTTGTAACTGTGATTTAACACGAATTTTTTAATTTTTTTGATCCAGAAATTGGCAAAATTGGTATTTTGGAAAATTTCCCAAATTCGGCTTCAACCTCGCTTCTTTTTTGGTCCACATAGATACTAGAGCATAGTACCAATCTAAAATGCCCCTTTATAACATCGTGTCTTGAAACTGTGCCCAAATATACCCTCAAACACACAAAAATAAGCATTCCAAAATCACACCCCATCTTGGTAATCAGCATATTTTGACCAAACTACTTGCCCAAATTACAAAACAAAATATAGAGAATTTACAGAAAAGGCTGTTGAGTACGTCATAATGGCCAATATTTTTTTGGATCAAAATCCTCCAAGGTCACGGGGCATAAAGATCGTTCCAATGTTATTTCTTATGGAGATTTTTGCCGATGGTACTAGCTCGAAAAATGTCATGTTTGACAATTTTTTGGGAGGTCATGGTGGCCCCAATATTTTTTCTGTTCATTGCTAAATTCATTACTAGTTAGCCTGAATGAAATATATTTTTTGAGTTTAGCGGTTAAATACCCCTTTAAATAAGCGATAAAAAATCACAAAATATGCATTAAAATACATTTTTAAACCATATTAGACCAAAGTTTGGCTAGTTATGGGGAAATTAGAACCGAGATAGATGAATTTTTTAAAAGCATAACCTAGATAAAAGTCTAAAGAAAGTACAGACCCAAGCAAATTGCTAATTTAAAAAAAAAACACTACTTGATCGGTTTGATAAACAAAATTATGTGATAATCTCAGCCAACAGAAAACACAACTCTCGAAATGTTGAGCGCGAGATAAGGGGAGGTAGGAGCCAGCCCGAGTCCAGCGAGCGCTCTATGTTAGCTGCCAGGTAGCTCGACCCAAGGCATTTCACAGTACATTGGAGCGACTCTCCTGCCTTTTAGATATTTTAGGGTAAATAATTTATTCGTTGACCACTGAGTCCGGCATAATTCATATTTGCTATATAGCTTACTTTGTTTCATTTGACGATGAAGATATTTGGGATTTACGTATCGTATTTCGGCAATTATGTTAATCGAGACGATGACGAGGTGATGTATGAAAATGGATGAACGTCGGTACTCTTTGGAATATCATCAATCATCATTCATAAAAATAATAATAATAATTCCTTATTCCTATTCCTATAATTATATAATACAAAAATAAAAAATAAATAATAATAATAATAATAATAATAATAATAATAATAATAATAATAATAATAATAATAATAATACCATATAATAATAACCATAGCAACCATCTAGTCTGTCTTCAAGTGAAAAAATGTGCTCTGTATACATTGCAGATTTGCGAGTGAAATAAGCGTTGTTTTCTACAAATGTAAGTATCCAGTTTTAATATTAATGTCAGTGTATAAACTGAAGTATTAGGTTCTGTTTTTCATGTACCATGTGAAAAGATATAAACAGTTTTACAAAATGTATTTTGTAAAATTGGTCAAAAACATCATATGAAAACAAAAGCAGAGACAATAGTTAAATCAAGGTATACTGAATTATGACAAAGAGCTTAGTCAACTAATCGGAATGGAGAGACGATCTGAAGAAGCCTTGCATTCTACGGCCACGGCCACTCAGAATACCGGCGCTCCAGTAGTCTCTACCAGAAAAAAACGAACGGAGACGGAACTACTTCAGCGGGCTTCCGTGGCGCTACCATGGCCCGCCTACACGCAGCGCATTCTGTGCGGCGCGGCGGAACTACCGTCGCTATTGGAACGGCCCGCCTGGCGTCGTTGCAAGACCTGAACAATAGTGGACCGTGGGCCCCATACACAATCTAGTTGCCGACCACTGATCTAGAGGACCTTGACTCCTTGGGAACACTATTTAAACTCTTTGGTGACAAAAATACACTGCTCCCTCGAAAGTATTTTGATTACTTCTAGGTGGCAGTGCATTAGAAACTTTGCGGGGTCCTTTTCTTTGCCATGGCAACGTTACTTTTGTTATAATGTAATTTCCATCTGCACTACTAATAGGATCAAAATAAAATTAACATATTCGTGACCGGACGGACATTCTAAATGATTTGGCTATCTCAGATTTTGTCGCCTTGAGTTTGAAAAAAAAACTTTCGATTAACTTTAATGTAACTTTTTAACTTTTTGAACGATTTGCCACAAAACTAATGGCATTCAATCGAGAACAAAGCTTGCGGATGGTGAAAATTTCAACTTGATCCGAGCCTCCATTCGACCGCTATCATGAGCCAAAAAAGCTGCACGACTTTCCGTTGCCATGGTAACCGTACTTTGTTATAATGTAATTTCCATCTACACTACTTATCGGATCAAAATAAAATTAACATATCGTGACCGGACGGACATTCTAAATGATTTGGCCATCTCAGATTTGTCGCCGAGAAGTTTTGAAAAAAAAAACTTTCGATTAACTTTAATGTAACTTTTTAACTTTTTGAACGATTTTGCCACAAAACTAATGGCATTCAATCAAAAACAAAGCCTGCGGATGGTCAAAATTGTAACTCGATCCGAGCCTCCGTTCGAACGTTATGGCGAGACATACAAACAAAAAACAAATAAAAAACGAAACCAGTGACTATTTTTTTCCGGCAGAGTCAAAAAGAAACGCCCGCTTCGCTCGCTTAATAATATAACTTATATATAAGTTTGATAAAGACTCCTGTAAAGGATTCGAAATATCACATTTGAAATATAAATATTGATAACAGTGGAAAGTCCAATGATTTTTATTTACAACGTTACTACCTGTATATAGTTTCATTTTTAATAATGCATATAGGTGTTATAAGTCGAAGAAATGTTTTAAAAATCGAAAAAATCGTAAAAATGCAATTATCATAAGAAAACATTTTTCGATTATTATTATTATTATTATTTATTTTCCACTAATAGGCTTAGTAGGAAGGTTGGCAGAAAAGGGCAGTATGCCCCAAGCACAAGGTGTCTGCCAGCCTCTACACAACAAACTCGCTCAAATTTCACTCGAATATATTAACTTATAAAATTAAGGTTCTGTGAAAAAATCATTACAATCGAATAAAGCATGTAGATGTTATCCAACCAAATACAAAAATTTAAAAAAAAAAAAAACGGCAGCCAAGCTCTCCTTCAAAAGTCTTTGGCTGTGAATGCTGTGAGATATAGAAATTGAGCCAAGCGTTTTATTCTTTCTCCCTAGTTTCGCTTTGAAAATATAAGTAAGATCATTTCGCCTGTTGACGAGCGCCAAGCCAACGATTTTTGTGGTAAAAAAGTTAAATTTTTAAACTCGAAATCATAAAAAAAAATGGCTTGGCCATGGCCAAGAATTACAGGGCACATACATTCCAGGGCATACAGGGCTGGAGTTCGTGTCGCCTAAGCAGTCGCATGCGCTTGTCTGCCGGGCGACGACCGTCGCCCTAGATAAATCGAAAAAGAATTTAAATCGTAAAATTGCGATTTTCATGAGAAATAATTTTTCGATTACGCTCAAAAACGTGACAGTTCTAAGTTCAGAGATTTCGAAGGCCTCCAGAAAATTTCATCACAATTGGAGTATCGGTTTAGCCGGAATCGTGTTAACAGACAGACAAAAATACAAAAAGAAAGAAAGAAGAAGAAAAACAAACTGTCTGGATTTTTTTCTCCAGTGTAGTGAAATGGAATCTTTGCTTCGCTCGCTACGCTCATCCAAAAAAAGGGCCAAGCTCATCAACCCTTCCACATTTGCGCATTCTTATTCATAAACGTACAGTGTCTTGTAACAACATCCTTGAAAAGCTTGGCAAAATAGAATTTGTAACTATTTTAAACCTAATAGTTCATCCAAATTCTTTTTTTCTAATTAATTTAAACGTAATGGTCATACAAATTCTATTTTGCCAAGCATTTCAAGGATGTTGTTACAAGACACTGTACGTTTATGAATTAAGAATGCGCAAATGTGGAAGGGTATATGAGCTTGGCCCTCTTTTTTGGATGAGCGTAGCGAGCGAAGCGAAGATTCCATTTCACTACACTGGAGAAAAAAATCCGGACTGTTTTTTTTCTTCTTCATTCTTTCTTTTTGTATTTTTGTCTGTCTGTTAACACGATTCCGGCTAAACCGATACTCCAAATTCGATGAAATTTTCTGGAGGCCTTCGAAATCTCTGAACTTAGAACTGCCACGTTTTTGAGAGCAATCGAAAAATTATTTCTCATAAAAATCGCAATTTTACGATTTTTTCGATTTAAAAAAAAAATCTTCGATTTATTACATCTACATGCTTTATCTGATTGTAATGATTTTTTTACAGAACCTAAATTTTAAGAATTAATATATTCGTGTTAAGTTTGAGCGCAATCGAAAAATGTTTTTTTTATAAAAATTGCAATTTTTAGATTTTTCGATTTTTTAAAAAATATCATAAATTAAAATACATCACTATTACCTTAATGTCCATTGTAAAATATGACAGTTGTAGCCCCACCCCGTTTGTCAGAATCGCTGGGCAATTGAAACTGACGAAATTAGATCGTGGTAGTGGTTAGTGGTAGTGCGTTAGGTCGTAGTAGTCGAAGTGGTCGAGTATAGTAGTAGTAGTTAGTGGTTGGTAGTAGTGGTGGTAGTAGTGGTGGTGGTGGTTGTAGTGGAAGTAGTGGTGTGGTGGTGACTTGGTTAGTAGTAATGGTTGTAGTAGTAGTAGTAGTAGTAGTTAGTAGTAGTAGTAGTAGTAGTAGTAGTATGTAGTAGTAGTAGTATAGTAGTAGTAGTAGTAGTAGTAGTCGTAGTAGTAGTAGTAGTAGTAGTAGTAGTAGTGTATAGTAGTAGTAAGTAGTTAGGGAATTCCAAGGTGTCGGACGTAAAATTTTCGCACATATTTTTGTATCAACAAAATGCAATTTGTTTATAGATAACAATTTAATTCTTTGTTAATCTTTACATTTAGGAAGTAAAGTAGGCATAGTGAAATTTAAAAAAAAAATACGACACAGGATTTATTTTAGCTAAATAAGGGGGGGGGGGGGGGGGGGGGGGGGGGGGGGGGGGGGGGGGGGGGGGGGGGGGGGGGGGGGGGGGGGGGTGGACTATCGAAAATCAAGGACAATGATTGGGGTCGGACGTAAAACATACAAAACCCATTTCCATCACGCCAGCATGTTTATGCCATAATTCTGTGATTACAAAGTAGTTACATGCTAGTGCGCTATTTAATTTTAATTTTTAATTGTATCCGTAATAAAAAACAAGTTTGTTCAGAAGTCAGGTGAATTGTGTATAGTAATGCTGGATTTCTAAAATAAGTGTTCGGACGTAAAATAACTAGTGTTTCGGACGTAAAAACTTCTGAACGATATATGATTAAATTAAACCCAACTCGATAAATGGCATTCAAAATATATGGAATACAGGTCATGGAATGTAAAATCATGAATTAGGATAGTATCAAAGTTACAGATTCGTCTTACAATGTCAGAAATTTTCTGAAAAAGAATATTGGCCACGAGATCCTTCACAGAAGGAGGCTCAACCTTCATCAGAAGTCTTGGCGGAGGTAAAACACAACGTCATCTCGCTCTGCGCCATTTGTAGTAAGATCCCGTTTGTGCATAGCTTGAACTTCAACTTCATTGGTTACCCAGTTTGTAACGATACCAGGAAACCTCATACCATTCGTAAGTTACGACGACCCAGTCATTGACGTTAATATCCCCATATCATCAAACATCGTCGAGCGTCATCACTTTCTTCTTACTGTTATCTTTTACTTTCACTTTAGTAAAATTGGTCGAGGATGAAACATACTGAGGACAATAGTGACCTTTTCCTTGTGGGTACACACAATGAAGAGAGAGGCAGTTTGGCGTTTAGGAAGTGTATCATTCCAATGCTCTTTAGTGTGTCTGTTCTTTTCTATATCCACATTGCGAGATGAACTCGATGTGAACATTTGGATTTGTCGGGAGCAACTTTCGCAAATATGTTGCGTGTACTTACATTCACCGCTCCAGTATTTCATAACGCAAAACAGATCTCTTAACCGTTCCACCGATTCCCATCTACTACGCCTTTCCCATGTGAAGTAGCGGAAAAAAATGCCACTTTATCTTAATGTTGTGTCTCTCTTCAAAGGTTGCAAGTTTGCAAAAAGGTATCGCTGTTTGCATTGTGAACGCTGACTCCGTCAGAAATACGTTCACAGTCCTAATGGTGCAGTGTTCACGTTTTAATAGAGTCAATATTGTGTCCATAACTTGAATACACTCAATTTAGTGTGGTCCAAATTGTCAGACACCAAAACAATACTTTTTATTATATCATTACTTAATCCAAGCAATGACCGTGAAGACAGTAGCTGACCATGGATCCATGAGCTGCCTGGAACCTAAGTTTTGATTCAGTAAAGAAGCATTTTCGGAGAAAGGAATGTCACCTTGAAGAAGAAGTTCCTTTCCGTTAACGCGTGTCCCGAAAGCTCATTAAATGTGGCAGCTTGCTAGACGTTTTACATAAGTATGAGCAGATATGGTTGTAGTTGAACTACCAACTCGTTAAATGCTCTTGAACAGTGCACAATATTTCACTTCTCTGCTTTCTTTTCAGCTTTTTGCCACTGGCAATATTGAGTGGTTGAACAAGATTTCAGGTTTGGGGGTTAAAATTTCTAATACGACCTTGGCACAAGTTACACTGTGATGTCATACATGCCCTTTGAGCTTGAACAACATACCAATATAGCCAATGAATGTTTTCCCCAAAAAACTGTGCTTAGATTCTGTATGTCTTTTAGAGCATCCAGAAGCAACGTACATTTTTCGTGGATAATCACACACAAACATTGTGTGGTATCTTGTCAAAGAGCTTGCAGTGTTTTGGAAGCATTGATGCAAATTTAGATTTTCATTTTGTAAATCGGATTTGTTTCCTTAAAGAGTCGGGTGAGCTTCTTGCACGGACATGAGTAAATATCTTGTCTGCATCTCTACTTTAGTCCGTTTCCTAGGTAATGTTATCTATTTTCATAACAAACAAACTTTATCTTTACGGCCCAGGTGCTTTGCCAAGACACATCGTCGTCCTGGAAGAAATTTGTAACAACATTTTCCATTTCTTTCCTCTCTGCCCCATCCTGAACGAAACTTTTGATTGGATAGATGTACATTGAGGCCCACACTTCAAGCAATAGATGACACAACCACTGCCTTACGCTTCCTGGGGAGTTGGTAATGTCTCAATGGCTCTTTGAACGGCTTACCGAAAGCTTGCCGGCTCTTGTAAGGAGTTTTAGGGGTGAGGTCTAAATAAACTTCATGGCCTCTAAAAGGGCTGCAGGTGGTTCAGACGGAATTTCTAGTTTTGACTTTCTCTTTAACCATTTTTTTTTTTTTTTTACTCTTTCACTTTCCTGTGTTTTTTCTTCAACCTTTTCAATTGAATTGGAGACATTTTCTTTTTCTCTCTAGACGAGCTTTCGCTTTTCTCTCTCTTTCTTTCTGTAGAATATTCTTGTCTAGAATGGGATTGCCCATTCAATTTGTTTTGCCGTTCAATCATTTTTCTGTTTATGGGTTTTGGTGGCATTTTGTAAATGATCAACAGCCAACCCTAACAAAAATGAATTAGGTTAGGGCCTATGGTTAGTCCTCCTAGGCATTAAAAATATATCTTTTGCCCTAGTGTCCTAGAATGTAGATCTAGGCCTGGTAACTAAACTACATAGGCCTAGTCATCAATAAAAGTAATTGAATCTTACCTTGTACCCAGTTGCAGAGTAAAATAACTTTCTTCTACTTAAGAACAAACTTCAATGCGCAAAGATTGAAGTCAATTTTCCATTGTTGAACCAGCTGATTTAGGGTTGCCATTTTGATTTTCTACAGGTTTGCCAATTAATTATTACAGTACAGCCAATTTTTTTTTATACAAAAATGGCCCTACTCCACAAAAAAGGCTCACTTTTAAAAGTGAAATACTTTTAACAACTTAGTATGTAGCCTACAAACATGTGAATTGCCAAGGCAGATGAAATGGTTTAAGCTCCCAATATAATTTCCAATTATTTTACTCAATGTCTTGTTAAAGAAGATATCATAAGAGGTTTACCGTTGTATAAACATATCAGAATCACGTCCACAATGCTGGTTTCAAAGTGTCGGACCCGTTAAAAGTGGTGTCGGACGTAAAAATATTTTACGTCCGACACCACAATTTTGGGCAAACCCAAATTTAAATATGAATTTTTTTAACCAAATCTTCATTATAGGTTATACTTCTTGCTTTAGCATACAATGCAATACTTGGGGATAAATGTCCGCTATTTATTAAAACTTTTTTGGCGCTTTAGTGTCGGAGTAAAAAAATAGTTGCTGAGTGTCAGTCGTAAAAATTTCTATTTCAGTAGTAAAAAAATCAAAGTCAATTGCCACCCAATTTAGAAAGTATTAGAGAATAAGAATAGTAAATATTAAGTGTAAACATGTTGGTAAAACAAAAAATACCTCCACAAATTTCAATAATAGTGAAGCACAAGTTTCCGTTTTTTTTTAAATCGGTTTTGTTCGTCAACATTTATAAGACCGTAGTATGTTTTGTATAAATTTATAGTCCAAGTGACCATTATTTTCTAATTCTATGTACTTTTAGCCTTAAAATGATGTATGACATGATTAGATTTGAACTAATTTAAATTTTGGTTTCATTGGTTTGAGATTTTCAGGAATTTGCCCAGTAGTAGTAGTAGTAGTGGTAGTTGTAGTGGTAGTGGTAGTGGTAGTGGTAGTGGTAAGTGGTAGTGGTAGTTGTAGTGTAGTGGTTAGTTGGTAGTGGTAGTGGTAGTTGTCAGTAGTAGTAGTAGTAGTAGTAGTATGTAGTTAGTAGTAGTAGTAGTAGTTAGTATAGTAGTGAGTAGTAGTAGTTTTTTTTTTTTTGAATTTTTCTTTATTTTGGAAAAAAAAATATCAAAATTACAGCCAATTCAGAATCCGCAAAAACTACTTACGTAGCTTGGGTACTGCAGAGTCTCTTTAAACAACAAAACATATAAACAATACTCTGACTCTCTTTATGTCGTGTACAAATAAATTCAGATAACAAAAAATGAAAAACATTCTAAAACTAAAGAGTAAACACAATAGTATACAATATAAAGAAACATTATACTACCATAAACCACCCCACCAAAGATTACATAACTTCAAAAACAAAAAAAAAAAAAAAAAAAAAACAAAGACAAATCATTAGACAAAATATTCATTCCCTTTTTATTATCCATTCTTTTATTTTCCTCTTCATCCTCTTCATCAGATTTTAATGACTGCTTAAATTGTCAGGTAAGGTATTTAAGAATTAGGTACAATAATTTTCTTTCCTGATCTCCATAAGTGTTGTATCTGGTTGCGGTCATAAAAAATCTATCTCTATTTATGTATCGTATGTATGTTGCGTCACAGCAAGTAATCTTTGTCAAAATAGTATTCGTAGTATCATATATTCATGTAGTTCATTACAAACATTAAACCTACATTACCATTTTAAACTCATACTTGTGAGGGATACATGATCTTAAAAATACGTTTCTGGAATGTTAACAATATCTTGCACATATGTAACGCGATGTAGCACCCCCATGCTAGTAAGCCATACCTAATTATAAGCACTCTACAAGCGCGTGATAGACAACTTTTA
Organism: Sweltsa coloradensis; assembly: GCA_024449915.1. Classification (NCBI taxonomy): domain Eukaryota; kingdom Metazoa; phylum Arthropoda; class Insecta; order Plecoptera; family Chloroperlidae; genus Sweltsa; species Sweltsa coloradensis. The sequence continues at coordinate 81,732 of JAMZAV010002860.1, read as the reverse complement.
AACACCCCCCTGGACAATATTGCTTAGAGTTTTAATTACTATACAAAGCTGTCTTAGCCGATTACATAATTTATCAATATGAAAACTTCCTATTTGAATACAAAATTAGTGATTATTATGACACCTAACTACGTCAATTCGTTACGTTTTCTAGGTATCTTTTACACATACAATTATCATTTATTGACCAGTAATCCCCATTCTATGATTGCATGCAAACAGGCGTTTTCATGGAAACACAATTTCTTATTTTCTGATGGGACATAAAGGGAGTGTGTATATAGATCACTTTGGTTTCTTAAAATTAAATTGTTAGACCATTTATCGTGAGCCCATCAGTAGTAGTAGTAGTAGTAGTAGTAGTAGTAGTAGTAGTCGTAGTAGTACGTAGTAGTAGTAGTAGTACGTTAGTGTAGTAGTAGTGTAGTTTAGTTTTATTGGTAGTGAGTATGAGTAGTAGTAGTAGTAGTAGTAGTAGTAGTTTTTTTTTTTTTTTTTTTTTGAATTGTTTTTATTGGAAAAAAATACAAAATACAAGCAATTTCAGACTCCGCAAAAAACCTACTTACGTAGCGTCGCAGAGTCTCTTTAACACCAAAACATATAGTAAAAAAAATTATTCGACTCGCATTGTGTCGTGATACAATAAATTCAGATAACTAAACAAATGAAAAACATTCTAAAACTAAAGAGTAACACAATAGTATACATATAGAAACATGTATACTACCCATATAACCACCCCACCAAAGATTACATAACTTCAAAACACAAAAAACAAAGACAAAATCATAGACAATAATATTCATTCCCTTTTTATTAGCCATTTCTTTTCTTTTATTTTCCTCTTCACATCATCATAGATTTTAAATGATTTTAAATTGGTCAGGTAAAGGTATTAAGAATTAGTACAATAATTTTCTTTCCTGATATCCATAAGTGTTGTATCTGGTTGCCGGTATTTAAAAACTTCTCTATTTCTTGTATCGTATGTATGTTGCGTCACAGCTAAGTAATCTTGTGTCAAAATAGTTATTCGTTAGTATTCATATATTCATGTAGTTCATTTACAAACATTAAACCTACATTACCATCTATGTATACCTTGGAGGATACATGATCTTAAAAATACGTTTACGTTACGTTTGCGTAGTAGTAGTAGTAGTAGTTAAGTAGTAGTAGTAGAGTAGTAGTAGTAGTAGTAGTAGTTAGTAGTAGGTAGTAGTAGTAGTAGTAGTAGTAGTCGTAGTATTAGTAGTAGTAGTAGTAGGTAGTAGTAAGTAGTAGTAGTAGTAGTAGTGATTAAGTAGTAGTAGTAGTAGTGTAGTAGTAGTAGTAGTAGGTAGTAGTAGTAGTGGTTTTTTTTTTTTTGAATTGTTATTTATTTGGAAAAAAAATACAAAAATACAGCAATTTTCAGACTTCGCAAAACTACTAACGTAGCTTGTCTGCAGAGTCTTTTAACAACAATAACATATATAAACAATATCTTGACTCCATTTTGTTCGTGATACAATAAATTCAGATAACAAAAAATGGAAAAACATTCTAAAACTAAAGGAGAGTAACACAATAGTATACAATCTACGAAAACATTATAATCCCATAAACCACCCCACAAAGATTACATAACTTCCCCCAATTAAACAAAAAACAAAGACAAAATCATTAGACCAATAATATTCATTCCCTTTTTATTATCCATTCTTTTATTTTCCTCTTCACCTCATTCATCAGATTTTAAATGATTTTTAAATTGCAGTAAGGTATTTACGAATTTAGGTACAATAATTTTCTTTTCCTGTCTCCATAAAGTGTTGTCTCTGGTTGCCGGTATTAAAATCTATCTCTATTTCTTGTATCGTAGTAGTTGCGTCACAAGCTAAGTAATCTTTGTCAAATAGTTATTGTTAGTATCATCTATTCATGGTAGTTCATTTACAACATTTAAACCTACATTACATTTAACTCATACTTGTTGAGGATTACATGATCTCTTAAAAATACGTTTCTGAATGTTAACAATATCTTGCACATATGTAACGGATGTAGCACCCCATGCTAGTAAAGCCATACCTAATTATAGACTCTACAAGAGCGTGATAGACAACTTTTAAAACACCCCCTTGAATATTGCTTTAGAAGTTTTAATCTATACAAAAGCTGATCATTAGCCGATTACATAATTTCTCAATATGAAAACTCAATTTGAAATTGTGATCTATTAGACACCTAAATACGTAAAATCTGTTACTTTTTCTAGGTCTTCTTTTACACATACAATATCATTTATTGACAGTAATCCCGTTCTATGATTTGCATGCAAACAGTGCGTTTTCATGAAACACAATTTCTATTTTCTGATGGGACATAAAGGGAGTGTTGTATATAGATAACTTTGGGTTTTCTTAAAAGTAATTGTTTAGACCATTATCGTGATCCCATCTCAACAAATTATAAAATCACGCTTGCAAATAGCTTTTTAGCAATTCTAGATTTTTAGTGAACTCATCACCAGCCGCTGTATCGTCAGCGACAAAAATGCAAAAGCAATTCTTTACTTCCTTTAAAGTCATTCACATAAATGAGGTAAAGCAAAGGGACCAGAATAGATCCCTGTGGAACTCCTGACGTGATTTCAACATTTTTGCTTAGAACATTATTGACACGTTAACAGTCATGCATCTGTTTATGAAAGATAATTCTTGAAACCAGTCCTATGATGGCCCCGATATTTCCACTATATCTAAAGCATGCAATAATCGTTTGTGCAAACAACGTTCGAAAGCTTGCGAAATCTATAAAAATTGTTAAAACATTAGGTTGATGTTTAACGCCCCCTTTACAATATCTGCGAAGTCGTCAAAGCAGTTTCCCTGACTTTTCCCTTTATGGTACCCATATTGTTTGTATCAAATTATGTAAAATCATTAGGTATTTAATTAGCAAATCTGCCACGACCGTTCCCATTATTTTCTCTATTACGCAAAATAGAAAATAGGTCTATAGTTAGAGAAATCTTGTGATCGCCATTTTGTAAACACTCTTAACAATCGAGCGCTTAATGGGAGCGGGACACAACCCACGGAGAAAGACAGGGTCAAGAGATGGCAATTACAGGGCATAATATTCAGCCACATATTGCAGTAGTAGTAGTAGTAGTAAGTAGTAGTAGAGTAGTAGTAGTAGTAGTAGTAGTAGTAGTAGTAGGAGTAGTAGTAGATAGTAGTAGTAGTCAGTAGTAGTAGTAGTAGTAGTAGTAGTAGTAGTAGTAGTAGTAGTAGAGTAGTAGTAGTAGCAGTAGTAGCAGCAGAGAGCAGCAGCAAGGCAGCAGCAGCGGCAGCAGCAGTAGTAGTAGTAGTAGTAGTAGTAGTAGTAGTAGTAGTAGTAGTAGTAGTAAACAACAACCATCCTTTAAAGTGATTTTGAGCATGTTTAAAGTCATTTTTTCACAAAGTAAGGAATGTTCGTACACCAACCCAACTTTGGCATGTGTTGTCAGGTACCTAAATCCCCTCGATTGTGATAGTTTCAAGTTCACATCACGTTTCATGACCGGTTGGGTAACACCTTCGAAAACACCTCAAACTCTGCTGGCTGTACAACAGTGCCTGAGTGTGTAAGCGTGCCACGGGCTTGGTTGACGGCGCTCTAACGGGCCACCTAGATGGGATAATTGCACGCACCAGTCCACACAGGTGGAAGGGGCTTACCAAGTCTTAAGAGCAAGGTCCGAACAAAGATGGCGGAGATTACGATTAACTTTGTTTTTCCAAGTTCGACTAAGTTCGAACCCGTACATTACAAGAGATATTGTAGGACCAGAAAACTGAAAAAAGTTGCCTTTATGCAACTTTTATTTTGTTTTACAAGTGTGCGGCTTTTAAAAGATGCAAATTTTGCGAAACTAAGTTAAACTATAGGGACACTTCAAAAATTGAACCAGGAATGATAAAAATTAGTATGATTTGCGATTTTGTAAAATTTTCAAATTAGGAGAGAAAATAGGCTAAATCTATATTCACGAACAACCATGCGCAGCACGTCGGGGCAGAGTAATTTACTCTCTCAAACTAGGAGGTGAGCTCTGGCAGTGCGTTGAGTATGCCTCCTCCTTGCCTAACCTGACGATCCAAACAGACGACGGACAACGACGTAACCCCCCTCCCCCGCTAAACTTTCACCCACTGTCGTGATCTGGTTCTGTCCATCTAATACAACCTCCTTGGTTCTGTCCAAGCACGGCACTCCCATCCCCACGACTAGAGTGGTGCATTATGAATAACAGTTGACGTGCCCTTATACCAAATAAGCAAAAACTTGTCAAATCTATTTTAAAAAAGGGCGTTGAACAGTACATATCTTCAGGTTGCGTACAACCTTGCAAAATTTCTTATCAGATGCTTAACTATAGCTTCAGAAAAAGCTTCTCCAAATCTACCAAATAATATCATTCTCCGTGAAAATTTGTTTTCATGACATCACTGTTCTTGAAACATCTCGTGATGTCAGGCGGCTTAACAAATAAGTAGGAAAATACAGAATCTTCTAGGGGGGGACATTTCATGCAACGTTGAGCAAACAAACAAAGTGCCTTGCGTAATGTGAAGCATATTATAATTGAAACGAATATTCTTTCGTACAATCCCCTCTCTTGAGCGACGCGAATGTATAGCTCTATATCTAAATATGTGTTGAGATCAAGATATGACTGGTTTATCCTCTGGCCACTAAACGGCGTGGCAACAAGTATTATAATCCACTACTGTTATGGTCACTTGTCAGAATACAAATTGGCCACGGTGAAGCTGTTGAACAACTGTTTTTTGTAATTTAATCATCTTATTGAGACTTACTACAGTGAATCATTACGTGCTTTGGAGAGGAAACATCATAGCTATTATAGTTTGTTGACAGGTGCATTTGTGGCAAGGCAAGCCACACCCCACTGTTCACATTGGCGCTGATAAAGTATCTTCGATCACCGTCAAGTAGTTTTTAAATACTTCAAATCAAGGGCATTTCTCTTGACACATCATGAACACATTTGTTTATACGGCAAAAACACTTGGCATTTCCTTGGAACAAAAAAACATGTGCGACTATAGTGTGATTCAGATAAGGTGGCGGCCGTTAAGGTAAGCGAGAGCACGGGACGCCAACGTTGACAATTTACATACAAACTTGGCATTAGGTAGGGCCATACCGTATTTGGTCATGTTACGTGATATTTATCAACATAAATCAACATTTTATAAGCTGTGAATAAAGTAGTTCGTCCCACCAGAGTCATTATTTTAGCGAAAATAATGATTTAGGTAATCACGATTACGAAAGTGTTTTTTTGCCTTGTTGGTTATGGATGTGTCCAAAGTTCCAGCTGTTTATAAATGCCAACTCGCCAGATGTGATGTCAAGTTTAGGAGCATCAAAATGTCTTGATTTTATTCGTACACTTCAAAATATTTATTTTAGATATATTGGGCAAGGCTTAGATTTAAATAGTTGTGTTTTTCTCCGAAGCAGTTTTAGAGACCTGTTATTTTATTTACTTTTTCCGATCCTGTGGCACATAGTGCGTAGACGACAGTGCGCGATACCTGGGCGACACCACCACCTTATCGGAATCACATATACCTTTGCTTGTCTTGTAAAGATGACAAATGCTCATTTTACCAGCGTTAGAATTATCAAGACACTTTTAGTCACATTATGTAGGGAAATGTAATTATAACATGATCGAGTAAAAAATGAAATTATGAAGGCACCCTAACCTGGCCAAAGCACTTTCCATAAACTGGCTTAGAAAAAATTACAAAAATTTAAATCAATTTATGATTCTAGAATCTGCAAAAAATGGTTTCAAAAACCACCCATTTTAAAAAAATGTTTGTGGGTATAAATATCCAAAATTGTGACACAACGTTTTATTCTAGTTGAAGTCATTACTTGGGACTTCTACAATAACAATAAATAGTTGCTGCAAGAAACAAATAGCTGTTAAGTATAAGCCCAGCTCTTGCCGTGCGAAGGAGGCCACACCTTGGTGTTGTACTTCCGTCAACCTGCGTGAATTTAGTTAGGTATAGGTGGATCGCGGAAAACCGTGCATCGGGCAAGAAGGCCCCAGAATTGCATCGAACAAGATGTAGGGGGAGAATGTGACAAGAGTTGGGGACCTCTAACGTTGCTCCGCTGGAGCAATCGAGGACAGTGAACGAAACCGAGCGAAAGAGGGTAAGTAAGCCGAGCGGAGCAACACGTGCGCAGGTTGTTCATATGAGTCCAGAGCATTTCAATTTAACGCAGAATGCTGTACTGGAAGGACGCCGAGCGAGCCGCTGTGGTGGCGGCGGGCTTCACTGCAGTGGTGTTGAGTCAGGCACAATGCTGTTGGGGAACAGAATATACGCCTGTTGTGTTGGGGTCGTCATCGACAGGTGTCACACACTTAAAGCCACACTTGCTGCGATGAGTCATAGTTCATACGCAAGTACCAACGATGCTGTACGGAAGGAAAACCGGAGCCGAGCCGCTCGCTGTGGTGGCTGGCCGGCCTTCACTGCCCAGTGGGGTTGTCCAGGCACCACAATGCTGTTGGGAACAGAATTTCGCGTGTGTGTTGGGGTCTCACGACAGGTGCCACCACACTAAAGCACCACTTGCTGCGCTGAGTCATTAGTTCATACGCAGTACACAGAAGTGCTGTACTGGAAGGAACGAGCCGAAGGCCGCTGTGGTGGCCGGGCCCGGCTTCACTCAGTGGTTTGGTCCAGCACCAATGCTGTTGGGAACAGCATAATCGCGTCTGTGTTGGGGTCGTATCGACAGGTGCCACACACCAAAAGCACACTTGCTGCGATGAGTCATAGTTCATACGAGTACAACAGAATTGCTGTACTGGAAGGGGAACCGAGCCGAGCGCTGTGGGGCCGGCCGGCTTCACGCAGTGGTGTTGAGGTTACAGGACAATGCTGTTGGGAACGAATATCGCGTGTTGTTGGGGTCGTCACGACAGGTGCACACACTAAAAGACACTTCTGCGATGAGTCATAGTTCATACGCAGTACACAGAATTGCCTTTATGGAAGTGAACCGAGCCGAGCCGCTGTGGTTGCCCCGGCCGGCTTCACTGCAGTGGTGTTGCGTCCAGGGCACAATGCGGTTGGGAACAGAATTATCGCGGGTGTTGGGGTCGTCATCGACAGGTGCACACACTAAAAGCACACTGCTGCGATGAGGTCATCGTTCATACGCAGTACACAGAATGCTGTACTGGAAGGAGCGAGCCGAGCGCTGTGGTGGCTTGGCCGGCTTCACTGCAGTGGTGTTGGTCCAGGCACAAGCTGTTGGGAAAGAATATCGCGGTGTGTTGGGGTCGTCATCGACAGGTGCCACACTAAAAGCACACTTGCTGCGATGAGTCATAGTTCATACGGCAGTAACAGAATGCGTATGGAAGGAACCGAGCGAGCCCGAGCCGCTGTGGTGGTGGCCGGCTTCACTGCAGTGGTGTTGGTCCAGGCACAAATGCTGTTTGGGAACAGAATATCGCGGTGTGTTGGGGTCGTCATCGACAGGGCACACACTAAAAGCACACTTGCTGCGCTGAGTTCATAGTTCATACGCAGTACACAGTGAATGCTTACTGGAAGGAACCGAGCCGAGCCGCTGTCGGTGGCTGGACGGCTTCACTGCAGTGGTGTTGGTCCCAGGGGCACAATGCTGTGGGAACAGGAATTATCGCAGTGTTTGGGGTCGTCATCGACAGGTGCACACACTAAAAGCACACTGCTGCGATGGTCTATTAGTTCAACGCAGTACACAGGAATGCTGTACGGGAAGGACCGAAGCGAGGCCGAGCCGCTGTGGTGGCTGGGCCGGCTTCCCCGCAGTGCGTGTTGGTTCCAGGCACAATGCTGTTGGGAACAGAAATATCGCGGTGTGTTGGGGTCGTCACGACAGGTGAACACACTAAAAGACACACTTGCTGCGATGAGTCATAGTTATACGCCAGTACACAGAATGCTGTACTGGAAGGAAACCGAGCCGAGCCGAGCCGCTGTGGTGGCTGGCCGGCTTCACTGCAGTGGTGTTGGTCCAGGCACAATGCTGTGGGAACAGAACTATCGCGGTGTGTTTGGGGGCGTCATCGACAGGTGCCCACTAAAAGCCACTTGCTGCGATGAGTCATAGTTCATACGCAGTACACAGAATGGCTTGTACGGAGGAACGGAGCCGAGGAGAAGCCGCTGTGGTGGCTGGCCGGCTTCACTGCGTGGTGTTGGTCCAGCACAATGATGGTTGGGAAACAGAATATCACGCGGTGTGTTGGGGTCGTTCATCGACAGGTGCACAACTAAAAGCACACTTGCTTCGATGAGTCATAGTTCATACGCAGTACACAGAATGCCTTGTACTGGAAGGAGCCGAGCCGAAGCGCGGTGTGGCTGGCCGGCTTCACGCAGTGGTGTTGGTCCAGGCACAATGCTGTGGGAACAGAATACGCGGAGTGTGTGGGGTCGTCATCGACAGTGCACACACTCAAAAGCACACTTGCTGCGATGAGTAATAGTTCATACGCAGTACCACAGAATGCTGTACTGGAACGGAACCGAGCCGAGCCGAGCCGCTGTGGTGGCCGGCCGGCTTTCACTGCAGTGGTGTTGGTCCAGCACAATGTGTTGGGAACAGAATATCGCGTGGTGTTGGGGTGTCATCGGACAGGTTGCACACACTCTAAAAGCACACTTGCTGCCGATGGAGTCATCGTTCATAAGCAGTACCACAGAATGCTGTACTGGAAGGAGGAACCGAGCCGAGCCGCTGGGTGGCCGGCCGGCTTCACTGCAGTGGTGTTGGTCCAGGCACAATGCTGTTGGGAACAGAATATCCGGTGTGTTGGGTCGTCATCGACAGGTGCACCACACTAAAATGCACACTTGCTGCGATGAGTCATAGTCATACGCAGTACACGAATGCTGTACTGGAAGGTAGGAACCGAGCCGAGCCGCTGTGGTGGCCGGCCGGCTTTCACTGCAGTGGTGTTGGTCCAGGCACAAATGGCTGTTGGGACACAGAATATCGCGGTGTGTTGGGGTTCGTCATCGACAGGTGCACACACTTAAAAAGCACACTTGCTGCGATGAGTCATAGTTCATCCGCATAGTACACAGAATGCTGTACTGGAGGAAACGAGCCGAGCCGAGCCGCTGTTGGTGGCGGCCCGGCTTCCTTGCAGTGTGTGGTCCAGGCACAATGCTGTTGGGCAAAAAAGAATATCGCGGTGTTGTTGGGGTCTTCATCGACAGGTGCACACACTAAAAGACACTTGCTGCGATGAGTCATAGTTCATAAGCAGTAACACAGAATGCGTACTGGAAGGAAACGAGGCGAGCCGCTGTGTGGTGGCCGGCCGGGTCACTAGCAGTGGTCGTTGGTCCCAGGCACAATGCTGGTGGGAACAGAATATCGCGGTGTGTTGGGTCGTTCTCGACAGGTGCCACCCAACTAAAAAGCACACTTGCTGCGATGAGTCAAGTAATACGCAAGTACACAGAATGCTGTACTGGAAGGAACCGAGCCGAGCCGCGGTGGTGGCCGGCCGGCTTCACTAGCTTCGTTTGTTTCCTGTTTCAATTACACCAGGTACAAGTTTGTCACGAAAACCCGTTTTCTTCTGGTGTAAAATGTAACGTCACAACCAGAAAGAAACGTTTTTTTTGTCCTGTTGAAGTTAACACTATGCGACCTGGAGTAAGAATTCTACACCTGCTTCTTTAGCAGGAGCGGGTTTGTTTAAACCGACCAAATATTGCGCCATTTTTACAACGTTATATTAGCTTCATTGTGTTTTTGTCTGTCTGTCTGGACGGAATCTTATAATCGATATTTCACCCACTTCTCAATGTCCAATCGAGCTGAAATTTTTTCACACATACACTATTGTGATGACAATAGATGAATCAATAAAACAGGATTCACTAATAATCAATTTATCATCATAATAAATAATTAATAGTTTTATATGGAATCAATATTTCACCCACTTCCAATGTCGATCGAGATGAAATTTTTCACACAGACATATATTCTGATAACAATAGATGAATCAATTAAACAGATTCACTAATTAATCAAAATTCACTTAATATAATCCCTGGGAGTTTTATATGGGAATAGATAATTCAACCCACTACCAAATGTACGACCGAGTGAAATTTTTCACACAGACGTTATATTCTGTGACAATACCCACTTGGTGGGGGGGAAAAAATTCCAATTTATCACATTCACCATAGTGTATCAATTAATTCATATAATTAATAATCAAACAAAGCTTCATATGGGAAATTAGTCACAGCTAGTGAGGAGGGCAACGAGATGGGGGCAAAATTCGGACGCGTCCAGTGAGCAATTTGCTGTGAAATGTCAGATTCGATTAACATTCGTTAAGACTAAAAATGAATAAAAATAAGATACATGATTTTTTTTTTTTTTAAAACAACGCTCATATTTAATGTTACTAAAAAGTAAAAAATAAATTTTCGACCAACAAATTTTTGCTCTTTTTTACTCGGAAATAAAAAAGCGTTGGGCGCTTTTCCTCATGAACAACAAAATTCTGTAATCTATGTTCAATATCGAAAGCCCCTCCCACACGGTTTTATTTTCTAGTAAGGCAAAAATTGTTGGTCGAAAAATTTTATTTTTTACTTTTTAGTACATTTAAAATATGAGCGTTGTTTTTAAAAAAAATATTTTTTTAAACGTTTTAGTGGCTTGGTTGGTTGGTAGTGAGAAGCTAAGAAAGAAAGTAGAAGTTAAAATGAAAAGCCGGTTACGGGCGGGCGGCCGAGCAATATACCTTTTCCTATGATTATATGAATCCCCAACCGCTAAGAAAAAACCTAGCCCAGGGACGACATAACCTAAAAATAGGAATAGGTACTGCCTTGAAAGAGTTTAGCAATATTATGCCACAACAATTGTACTAGAAAAATTATATCTAGGCAATAATATTGAAAATATAGTGAGCCCAAAGCCTATTAGCTATTCATCGGTGGGGATATCATAGGTATTCGGCACCAAATCGAAATGTAGATCGCCTAGCAACTGGCGGCGCGCTACGTCACAAACATGGATGGCGTAATTGTGATTCCGGGCTGGAGGCGTATATGCGCTAAGTGTGTTAGTCGCGCCGGTTATGACAATTCGGGGTTATTCCGATCTGTTCACTCACATTTACCTTTCTCGCCCCACGCATAAATAAGATGTGTATATTTTCATATACGGTTTGCATTTGTACGCTCTTATACAACCACAAGGTAGGCGTAATTGAGTAGGTTTAGGGCCAACTATAGCCAAAAATTGAACCTTTCTTTTCCTATATTCTGAATGGGATAGTGATGAAATGTTAAACTATTATACACTAATATCATCATAATAGTTGGGTATTATATTAGTTTGAGGCATTAAGAATATCCAGGAAAATATTCATAGCCAGAGAGATTATTTATTATTTAATTACTACTAATAAGTAAAGTGGCCGCCGAAAATTGTGATTGGTCAAGGAATTATTACCAAATTGAAGTTTTAGAATGGTAAGTTTTGAAGTGGTAGGGAAAACGAGCTGTTTGTTGTATCAAACAAATATTTGCAACAAATTGATATAAACACTGAACAGCTAAGTTGCAAGGTGCACTATGTAACGTTTCCCGCGACTAATGTAATAACAATTAAATAGTACAACTTGTATTGTTTTCATCATATTCCCTGAAAATGTCAATAAATTAGGCCTACATCCTATGCTACATAATCCGGATGTTGTCTGTAATCATCTGACAAAAGTGTGCTTTTTATTCAGAACATGACGAAATTCTAAAAATACTTGGCTGCAGAAATTGGTATTTATATTATGAAAAATGTTAGTGAAACGATTTTTCCGAATTTATTACTTAAACATAGGGCCTACCTTTTTGTGTTGATAAAAACGCACACAAGTGTAGTAATTTTGAGGTATAGCCCATCACAACGAAAAAATTGAATTTAGGCCTATGTGCTATGTAGGCCTGTATGGTAACAATGGGAACGGCTGATGATAGGCCTATTGGCTATCAAGCATGAATTAAAAAATTATGTCTGAAATTGTAAAAACGCGATTTAATATGAGCGTCGGTGACGGCGTAAAAAACAATAAGTATAATTATCAAAAATGAACATAAATAAATAATAAATCTAGCAAACACAACGGGAAACTCAGTGGGTGTATGACACCCACACTGTCATCTGGACATATGTTTCGGAACACTTTATCCCTGGACTTAAATGTAAAGAATAATGTTGTTACCTAAGAGTAGGCCCTACGAAATTTAAATTGAGATCCACGTAATTTAAAAGTTGTTATTTAAGTGTAAAGAGTTGTATTTTAAAAGAAAAGGTACGCAAATGCTTAACCATTCGAGACATAAAACCCTGGCGTCAGGGTCCACTTTATGGTGCACTTACAGGCCCCATTCTTCATTAAAATTTGTTTTATGTGATAAACCATAGCACACATATGTCTTATTTTATTTCTAACGTTCAACATCCGTATAACCAAAACGTATCACTCCGAAAACTCACTTTTTAGTTCATCTACACGTTCTTCCACGTATTTGCCGCTGTGTCTACCTGAGTGATCACTACTGCCTCGGGTTCTCAGTTCCGCCAACAGGGCCGCGCTGGTTGCAAGTATGTCGTTTGTCCTTACTGAGAGTAAGTGTACTTATTACTCCCATTTCCGTTTTTATGACGTATATCCGAATGATTCCAGGAGTACATACTGTTAACCTGAGTACAGGGACAAACAAACCAAAACCTACCTATCGCGTTGTGTTTGGGGTCGTCTCATCGACAGATGCACACACTAAAAGCACAACTTGCTTGCGAGAGTAATAGTTCATACGCAAGTACACAGAATGCTGTACTGGAAGGAACCCGAGCCGAGCCGCTGTTGGTGGCCGGCCGGCTTCACTGCAGTGGTGTTGGTCCAGGCACAATGCTGTGGGACAGAATATTCGCGGTGTGTTGGGGTCGTCATCGACAGGTGCACACACTAAAACAACTGCTGCGATGAGTCATATTCCATACGCAGTACGCACTAATGCGGGAGTCGGATTGCTGGGCATGTAATTACTTCAGAATATAAATTGCGGCGACACCAAGTACAAAGCCGGGGTTTGAACAATCGGTTGAGCCCGTGGGATGAACATGACCATGACTTCAAAACAAAAACTAAGCATAAAGCACACTACGTACCATTACCATGAATTGAATTTCTTTAAATACATGCTTATGTTTATGACTTGTAGTCAAGAGACGACTTTTGTATCGCACTAAGGCTTTTCGAGACGTTGGGGGTGACAGAGGACGATGAAGGACGATTACAAAATACCAATGCCTTATGCGGGATTCAAACCCACGACCTTCGTATTCAAGATTCAACTGTCATCCTCCTTACATCCACTTCTTACGCCACGACGAAAAGTAAATCAATGTTTTTTTTAACAGAAAGATATACAAATTGACCCAAGCACATTCACTTTTGTTTTGTTTTTGTTTTAACAAAAAACCTGTCTTGAGTTGAATGGCCCATCAACTATTACGCATTTGTCAACCCCTGCATGTTCAGAAAAGTCACCTAAAAGAAAACATCAACAAATTGAGGAAGTCCCACGTGCATCTGCTCTGCGAGGTGTGACCGGTGTGAAGCGGGCGTAACGTGCGATTACGGTGCCCGTTAGGGCGCCGCAGCCAAGTCGCCGGTGCGCTAGACACATTCAGGCACCTTATACAGCTAGGAGTTGGGGTGATTTCGAGGGTGTCACACCAGCCGCATGAAAAAACGTGATGTGAACTTAAAATACTTAGAAAAACGCTTAAGTTCCGCGCGTTGATGATGAGCTTTTTTTAAGTTTTGGTATGTGTGGGATCACTTTACTCTTCAAGTTCCATTGCAAAATCATTTTTTGTTAATTAGGCTAGTTTTTCATAAGTAGTACTAATTGGCTATGGTTAATTAGAATGTTCAATAACTGGGGCCCGAAGACTGTTTCTGTACGCATTGTGTAGGTGAATGTTGTCAAGTTCTATAGTTACTTGTTAATATGTTATAAAACCTCAAAAAACTCATATTAAAACCTTTATTTCTATGGATTCTGGCTAACTTTTTCAACTTTTTCTTTTTTAAAAGGTACTACAGGCACCATATAACCTTAATGTTCCATTGTAAAAATATATATGAACGTGGTAGCACACCTGTTTGGTAAGAATCGGCCCAAATGTAACGAAAAAAAAATCATAAAGTACGATATCATGAGAAATATTTTCGATTGTACCCAAAAACAATACAGGTCTAAGTTCAGAGATTTCGAAGGTCCCCTCCAATTTCATTCAAGTCGTAATGCCGTTCTGCCCCTGGAGAGGAGCGAACAAACAAGGACAAAAACGAACAAAAGACAAAACACGAAGCTATTTTTCTTGATGGAACCAGCAAGTGAAAAAAAAAACAAAAAAAACAGTAAGTGAAACTGAAGGCTTTCGTTCGCTCTTCCCCCAATCAACAACAGAGGGAATGCGGTATCTGAGAACGTATGCTATTGCCAAATTTTGTTGGTGTACGAACATTCCTTCTTGGTGAAAAAAATACTGGAAAAACATGCTCAAAAAATCAAAATCAGGTATACTGTTAATGGCACTTCGTCAGTTTCAATTGGCCAGCAATCTGGCCAAACGGGTTGGAATACAACGTTCATAGTTTTACATGAACATTGAGGCTATAGTGATGTAGCGAATTTGAAAGAAAAAGTCGAAAAAGATGCTTGAATGGCTTCCAAAATAAAGGTATTAGCATAAGCTTTTTACAAGCATATAATCAACGACGTAACTATAGTTACTTGAAATGAGCATCAAATGTGTACAAAAATCAAGTCTTTGGACCACTAAATATTTACATTCTATTGTTAATTGGATTAATTCCATAGCAATTAAGTCGACTTTGAGAAAATAATTATATTTTAACAAACGATTTTTGCAATGGAAGATTCAAAAAGTTATGAGAATCCCACATATCACACAAAAATATTAAAAATACAGTCAAACCTTACACAATCAAAAGTAATGAGAGATCTCAAAGAAATGCCAAGCTTATAAAACCACGCTCCTACATGTTCGGCGATCACACATAAATTCACTTTGCCCTGAGACTACATCCTGAATTGGCAAAATAATTTCCACTAACATTACATTTCAAACAAATAGTTGCAATATTAATTTGTGCCACGCTTTGCAAGGATGCTGTCACAGGGACCCAAGTGAATTTATGTATGAAACATAGCGAACGTGTACGAGTGATAATAAGCATGCATTTCTTTTAGGTATAAAAAGCTTAAAGGAAAAAATAATTGGATGGCGGAAAGCGAATACTTCAATTTCACTGACGCCTAAAGAAAATTAGGTATAGGTTGTTTTTTTTTTCTGTCTGTTGGTTACTAACCGGGCAAACGGCATAGGCGATCTTGATAAAATTGGAGGGGACCTTTGAAATTCTGTACGTAGACCTGCCACGTTTTTGGTACAATTGAAGAAAAAGATTTTTCGTAAAATAAACGATATTTTACGATTTTTTTCGATTTTTAGTGCGTAATTTTTCGTGACATTTGGGCGATTCTGACCAAAAACGGGTGGTGGACTACAACGCTCATATTTTATATGGACATTAATGTTGGGTGATGTATTGCCTTGAAAACAAAAGTTGAAAAAGTTAGACATAGGCTACATAATCCTTAGAATAAAGGTTTTAATAAAGGGTTTTTATGTTTTTTTTCTATTAAGAAACTTGAAACACAATTCACCTACAATGCGTTCAAAACAGCACTTGCAAAAGTAAGGAGATCACACACAAACTAAAAACTTACAAAAAAGCTCTCCATTCAACGCGACTAAAAGCGTTCGCGAAGCGGCCTAATAAATAGAAAAATGGCACGCCATCTCTTAGCGCTCGAGTAGCCCGAGAGCGTGTTTGGTTTTGTTTACTGTTCAAGTTTTTTATAGTTGGTTTGGTTGGATTTCGTTGGTCTTGTGGTTGGGTCTCTGCGTCGTCCAATGAAGAGGTCCCTATCGGCGATTCGATTCCCGCTAACTTAAAGTCCATCAATTCTTGTCTTAGGAATTTGTGAACGATGACTTTGGAGCCGTCCTAGCAACGAGGAGGCAAATATAAATTTAAAGTGTTCTGAATTGCCTTGTGATTCTGGCGTTGATCCGCGATGTTCGCAATGTCCATACCATGATTGCTATATTTCCTATAAAAAAATATTGATATGTGGTTGGTTTATCGCTCACTCGTCGATTGCGTCGGACCTACAGGGTGGCTTGGTCGCTTTGGTTATTGTCCTCCACTAAAATCAGTTTATAACACTGAGTTGGTTACTGAGTAGACTCGAATACGAATTTAGTTATTTGGGATATCAAATAGTTATTTAATAGAATCTGGATTACTCATTCATGTACAAGTAATGATAGGCTATAAAGATCATTGATGAGCGTAGGAGCGAAAGCGAAGATTCCATTTCACTACACTGAGAAAAAAATCCGGAATTGTTTTTTTTTTTCTTTCTTTGTTTGTAGTTTTGTGGTGTGTTTAACACGATTCCGGCTAAACCAATACTCCAATTGCCATGAAATTTTTATGGAGGCTTCGAAATCTCTGAACCTTAGAACTACCACGTTTTTAGAGCGCAATCGAAAAATTATTTCTCAGAAAATCGCAACTTTACGAATTTTTTCGATTTTAAAACAAATTTCTTCGACGTATACTACCTACATTGCTTTATACGATTTTCAATATTTTTACACAGAACCTTAATTTTATGGAAATAAGATATTCGTTGGTGAAAATTTGAGCGGAATCGAAAAATTATTTTTCATGAAAATAGAAATGTTGGGGTTTTTTCTTTTTTAAAACAATTTTTGACATAACACCTACATGCTTTTATCCTATTGAATGATTTTTCCACAGAACCTTAATTTTATGAAATTATATATTCGTGTGAAAGTTGAGCCACAATCGGATATTAGTTCTTAAGAAAAAACCGCATTTTTTCAATTTTTTTCTTGTTTTTAAAATTATGATTAATTTTTTTAATAAATTAAGTTTATTTTTATTTATTTTAATTTAATTTTAAAAAAAATCTTAAACTAAGTAATAATTTTTTTACAGAACAAGAGAAAATCCGCCAATAACACATGGCAGCTCGCGGCGGGGGGACTTAGCGTTTTCATAGTTATTTAAACTTTTGGTGCATTGAGCTGCCCCATGTCTTATGCGGATTTTCTGTTCTGTGAAAAAAATTATAAACAATTTTTTTTTTTTTAATTAAATTAGGAAAAAGCTCACCGCTCACGCCGCGTTGGGAATGAGCGTATATGGTGCATTGAGCTGCCATGTTGTACGCGGATTATCTGTTGTTCTGTGAAAAAATCATTACTTAGTTCGAAGAGTTTTTTTACACTGAAATTAAATTAAATAAAAAAATTAACTTAATGTTTTAATTAAATTAATTTTTTTAAAAATAACTTAATTTTTTTTATTATTCGTTATTTTAAAAAAAAGGAAAAAAAAATCGTAAAATTGCAATTTTCATAATAAATAATTATTCGATTGCGTCAAATTACACACGAATATATTAATTCATGACATTAAGGTTCATGTGAAAAATCATTACAATAGGATAGGATCAAAGCATGTAGGTGTTATAAAGTCGAAAAAAATTGTTTAAAAAAAGAAAAAAAAACGTATAAAATTTTTGATTTTCATGAGAAATAATTTTTGATTACGCTCAAATTTAACACGGAATATCTTAATTATAAAATTAGGTTTCTGTGAAAAAATCATTACAATCGGATTTAAAGCGTGTAGGTGTTATAAGTTCGAAGAATTTTTTTTAAAAAACGAACACGTAAAAATGCGTTTTTTATGAGAAAAAAAATTTCCGATTGCGCTCAAAAAACGGGCTAGGCAGTTCTAAAAGTTCAGAGATTTCGAATGCCTCCATAAATTTCATCCGCAATCGAGTATCGGTTTAGCCGGATCGTGAATCGGAACACACAAAAATACAAAAAAAAAAGAAAAAAAAAACATTCCGGATTTTTTTCTCCCGTGTAGTGAAATGGATCTTCGCCGCGCTCGCTACGCTCCGCTTTGCTCAACCAATTAACTATGAAGAGCTATTTACAAATTTTATGTGTGCAGAAAAAACCAGAAGCTAGAACAACCTTGGAAAATTACTACAAAATTACGCTTCGGATGTGCACGGATATCGACAATCAACACATTTCCTTATTAATTTGGTGCACACCACAAACCGATAGTATACAAGCGATAGCTTGAAACTCAGTGATCCAGACTGTACCTCTGCATTCTGCGCCAAAGCCTGGTTTGCTCGAGCTTTCTTGGCGGCAATCTAAATTGCCATTGACCATGATGAATTCAATTGAATTACATCGTAGGCCAAATAGAGTTCACACTCTTGATCGTCCTTCATTGAATTGAAGGCAAATTGATGGCTTTGCTCGACAAAGCCGTGCAAGAGACGGGGACAATTAGGACGGAGTGTCCACGACAATCCGGACTCAAACGGGCGCGCCATAGATCGCAGGGTTATTAACCCCCAAAAATGTGGTTTTGACGGTTTACCATAAATTCTAGGAGCAAAAAAACTAGACTTAAGTGACAGTTTAACTAGGAAAACGGTAAGTCCCGCGCGTTGTTGGCATGAGCGTAATTGGTGCATATTGAGCTCCATGTGTGTAGCAACTTTTCTGTTGTGCTGTGAAAAAAAATATGACTAGTGAAGATTTTTTTAAAATTAATTAAATTATATAAAAATTAACTTAATTTTTTTGATAAATCGTAATTTTAATAAAGAATAAAAATCCGTAAAGATTGCAATTAATTTTCATAAGAACTCATTAATCGATTGCGTCAATTTAACACGGAGTATATTAATTCATGAAATTAAGGTTCTGTGAAAAAATCATGACAATAGGGATAAAGCATGTAGGTGTTATAAGTCAAAGAATTGTTTTTAAAAAAGAAAAAACCGTTTAAAATTCGATTTTCATGAGAAATAATTTGTCGATTACGCTCAAATTTCACACGAATATCAATTCTTTAAAATTAAGGTTCTGTTGAAAAAATCATTACAATCGGATAAAAGCGGTGTAGGGGTTATAAGTCGAAGAAAATTTTAAAAAAAATTTTTTTCGAAAAAAATCGTAAAATTGCGTTTTTTATAAGAAAAAATTTACCGATGCGCTCAAAAACGTGGCAGTTCTAAGTTCAGAGATGAGATTCGTAAGGAGTCCATTAAAATTTCATCTCAATCAGCAGTACGGTTTAGCCGGAATGTGTTAACAAACACACAAAAATACAAAAAAAAAAGATAAGGAAAGAAAAGAAAAAAAAACATTCCGTATTTTTTTCTCAGTGGTAGTGAAATGGAATCTCTTCGCTTCGCTCGCTACGCTCGCTACGCTCATCCAAAAAAATTGATTAGTGATAAATTTCGCAATTTTGTAAGCTTTTGCCCATCATGAAATTGCAAAAAAATTGGTTATTGGTGTGAATTTTTTAAATAATCGGCCTCAACGGTTAAACATGCGTATTTTTTGTTTCGCATAGATAATAGAGAATCAAAATAATCTAAAAGGGCATTTAGAAAATTTTGGCTAAAATGTATGCCAAATACACACTCAAACATGCAAAAATATGCCGTTCCGAAATTACACCCACTTCTGTTAATCAGGATATTTTGACGAACCACTACCCAAATTAAGAAGAAGAAGAAAAACCAGAAAACGTATACGTCAATAATGAGCAATATTTTTTTAACCAAAATTCTCTCACGGTAACGGGGCATAAAGATCGTCCCCCCGAAAATAAATTTTCACGTTTTCAAAAGTTGCAAATTCATTGATTGATGAATAGCAGATGTAAGAGTAGGCCACATCGAAGATACGCCACGAACTGAGGACAGTTCAAAAACTTTTGCGATTAGGCCTATCTTTTCAGGATTAAAGTAGGTCTACATGAACGGTTTGTGACACTGTAGTAATGCCTAGGGCTTATGTTACACCAGTCGAAAAATCGTTTGAAGTTTAAAGTTAACAGTTTTTCCACATTTCCTGTTCGGGGAGAGCATTTTTAAATAAACACTTTAGTTAACTTGACACAGCCGTCCGTGAGGCCCACCCCTTACAGAAAAAAACTTCTGGTGTTTAAGTAGTTTTCAGTAGTTGTCAGTAGTAAACTACTGACAACTAATCAGTTCGTGGAGTTTTTACTACTGATGTCAGTAGTTAAAATACTGAAGAGCCCTAGTAGTTAACTACTGAGGCTTGAGTATAGGGAACTATGAGTCCAAGTAGTTTACTTATTGGAAGGCTAGTAGTTAACTTCTGATCTTCAGTAGTTAACTACTGAAGGCCAGTAGTAGCTAAACTTCTGATACGCAGGTAGTTAACTTCTGGCCGACTACTGAAGTGCCAGTAGTTAACTACTGAGTCCGAGTAGGTAAACTATTTTCCCAAGTCGTTCCACTACTCAAGCTCATTGATCATTGGATTCATTGGAATTCATTGCAGATATATTTGATTTTTTGCAGGTTATCCTGAAAACAAAAGTACGTTTTACAATTCATTAATTGTAATTGTAGTGAGTGAAAAACGTGATGAATAGATAAAAAGAATTTCTTTATGCATTCTTTCAGAACCTGGATGTAAAAATTTAAAATCAGAAACGGACAGTCCTAATATTTCATTTTATGGACTTATTATTTTTTCAGTGATAATTTGAGCGCAATTTAAAAATTATTCTTGTGTGAAAAATCGCAGTTTTACGATTTTTTTTATACTTCGACTTAAAAACACATACATGCTTTATCCAATAATTATAATGTAGTGTAATGTGCGCCCCTGATCCTCATGTCGTCGTCGAAAAAAAATTAAAACCCAGAGTGACTCGCTAGGCCATAGCAATGTGGGAAAAGAAATCAATATTAATACCATCTGCATAACAGATGGCAGCTCAAACACCAATTACTGCTCATCCAAACAAAGTGCCTGAAAAAGCGTTTGTGAAACTTACAAGTAATATAATAACAACACGTTTGAATGGTGGTGGCGGGTATTTATGTTGTGAAAATAGTGTCGATTGCTGCTACCTAGCGGTTTGATCTGGTCACTTCAACTAGTTAGTTCCACAAAAGTGACCCAGGATGAAGACTTGGCACTGTCAATATTATGAATTTTGAATTTATGCATAAACTAATTATTCTGATTGGTGAACTTGACACAAGGGTTTAGGCCTAGGCTAGGGCCTACATCAAATTGGGTTACCTGGGTGAATAACGTGATTAATAGGCCGGGCCTTAGCTCCTTAGGACTTTCAATGATTTCGTCTAGCTTCTATCCACTCGCATTTCATACCACCTTATAGCATCGCTCGGAGTGAATTCCACGGACGCCTATTGTTATAGTATGTTATTCTGAACGTTTAGTTTTTTTTAAACGATTCAAACTCCTGTTTTGCTTGAAATAGCATCTTGTTGCTCACGAAAGCACTTCAATGGATTTTATAGGTTATGAGACGGCACGAAAGTAACCACGGGGACCCGGAGGATTTAAAGCAGAGAGTGGCTTATACAGTGTATCCATGGGTTGCCAAAATAATTGTCTTGTTTCCTCAGCTGTCGGTAAAGCTTACAGACTTGAAAAACAAATGCGCAACAACAGAGCAACTATTTTTATGTCTTTTTTATGCCCATTTATTTAATTTACTGCAGTTTGGACAAAACTATGTAATTTTTTGAAGAAAACATGGCAGCGTAGGCACTGAATTGCACTCTATGACCCCCCCCCTTAAATCATCTACTAGCAACAAGGTTCGGATCCCGTGTGTGAAATGCGTTTATGTTCCCCCCCGAGACTGTTGTACTTTAGTATATCTTTGGCTATTGCAAGAAGGCTTCCTTTCTAGCAGGCATTTTCACGTCGCATTTCAACATTAAACATCGTTTGGGGCAGATCAAAGTGGTTATATCGTCAATATAAGTTGTGGCAAGTGATTTCTTGATGGTCTGGGCTCCAGGGTGAGTGCATTTGATTTCGTCAATCAAACTGTTATTAGTCGAAATCGACTTGTAAATCTTTTCTTCAATATTCGCCATTTCCTGGGCGTTTCCAAGTCAAATAGTTTTTCAATAAAAAGGAGGCGGAAAATACTCCGGAACGCGGTTAAAGTGATTTCGAGTATCAGGAGTCTCATGCATTTATTTTTTTGGAGGCTAATTATACGTTTCTATCTTTGGATGAGACATGTAAACTAACCCCCATTTCCTACTATTTCCTATACCGCCCAAATCTCGGGCAGCACCGCAACTTCAAATAGTTCCTACAACCAACAGCCAGGCAGTATGGTAAGGTTTGCAGAAGTCACCGACAGGTGGGGCAGAGCCGTAGCTCATCTCAGACCATTTCTTGAAACAACACATCAAATTTCAAAAGGAGGGTTCTAAAACTGTTTTACTTAGTAATTTATTCATACACAGAATAAAAACGTTTTATTTTTTAAAAACACGTATTTATTTACTTTTCCTCATTGAATAAGAGTAGGGTAACAGAAGCAGTGAGAGTCCACTGGCAGAAATAGCATGGCGTTATGGATGTGGGGACTGTTATGCAGCCGAGCCTGGTCGATCCCGCGTACCTGAACAACTTTTTTTACACTTTTAACCTAATATTATTATCGAGGGTTGCCCACAATATATACTGAGTCGAGAGAGTACACTGGCAGAAATAGCATGTCGTTATGAGGAGGGAACTTGTATGCCAGCGGCCCTGGTTCGATCCCCGTCTGAAACAAACTTTTTACACGTTTTAACCTACATATTATTATCGAGGGGTGCCCAACCATATATAATGAGTTCGAGTCATTGGTTTTGTCGTGATGATTGTCTACATATTTTTTGGTACAAAAATGCACCTGTACTAATTTTCACATAAATCCAATAACCCTCAATAAATTATTTCCAATAATGTTTGCTCAATAGTTATTCAATTAATAATTCGGGCAGAAAAATCAATGATTGTTTTAAAAAAGATTGACTGATTATTTTCCGTGTAGGGGACCCCCCTACTAGGCTAGGGCTAGGGCTAGGCTATCTCTAGAGGCCCAGTCAGGTTTTAGGACTGGAGGAATAAATCTGAATTAATTGGGGTGATAGAGCCTGCCCTGGAGCAATTCTTAAGCTTACTAGGCCCTAGCTAAGCCCTATGGCCTATACAAAATACAGCTATCTCCTGTTCAGGTTAGAATACAGCCAAAAGTTCATTGTCAAGGGGGGTGGAAAGTGTTTTTTACTGTTGTGTCTAGGCCTAGATCTAGCTCGAGAAATATAAGTTGAACCTACTAAGCATAGGGCTATAACCTACCGTTCTAGTGACATCGTTCCAAGCATTTGGTCAAGCTGAATAAGCATGAGCAACCTACATGAACATACAGTTACCGTCGTACTTTTATAGTTCACCGGTATATTCTTACCCAGCCAGAACGCAAGAATTGTTAATAATTATGATTACGGCAGACCGTAAGAAGTGTATATAAATTATGTTAAAAATTAGGCCTGTATTAACATTGTTTGAGTACTAGTTTTCACTACTAAAAACTTCTGTGTAGTTCACTACTGAAAACAGCAGTGTAGTAACTATAAACACTTTTAAATAGTTTAAACTTCCAAAATAAACTGAAAACTTTTGTGTACCTAATACTGACTTTGTGTAGTGAACTTACTGAAAACTTTTGTAAAGTTAACTACTAAAACCTTTTGTGTAATTAACCTATGAAAACAGTTGTTGTAGTTGTCCAAAAAAACTACACAAAAGTTTTCAGTAGTTTTTTTAGTAGTTTCAGTAGTATTTTTCTGTAAGGGACATGGTCAAAACTCTCCCCTCACCAGTCACCAATGACGATAAATCAAAAGTAACGCACTTTCGGAGTTTTGATACTAACTTATACGACCTTGACAAACAATAACTACAACTATATTCGTAATTATCGAGTCTCTATACCCACTCAGTACACACACAACTGGATTATCTTTGGGGATTTAATTTAAAGCAGATCAAGCAACCCCTGTGGGAGCCGACACAATAAAACGAGAAAACAATGCCCAATTTTAACAAACTCTTTTGATCAATATAGTAACGCAGAAAAAAGTTGCTCAGAGGGAAATGAAACATTGGGATCCAGCAGTGGGAAACCCCCCCCCCCCCCCCCCAAAAAAAAAAGGGATACCTATGCTTTTTCCCTGCGAAAGAACATGTTTGTGTACAATAGGGGGGGCCCCCCCAACAAATGCGGGTCCGGGGCGCACAGCCCGGAAAAAAAACTATTTTAAGAGTTTTTATGACAAAAATTTTTATAGAAGATATATGAAAGTATTGAAAAATAAAAAAACATCTCAAATTTTTTAATATAGGTATCTCAATAAATCCCCATAATACATAAAATGCCCCCCCCCCCCCCCAGAGATACCCCGGCCCACTGTGTAATACAACCAACATACCGTTCCCGTTCAATGTGTTTATTCTTTTTATCACAGTAGCCCACGACTCGCATGCGATACTAGAAGGAAGTAAACGCACGTAGAAAGGGGCTAGAAAAAACAATATCCATTTTTGTTTTTTTTACTTTTTTCTTTAAAATCTTGGTAAAGGCTATATTTTATGACAGTTTAAAAACAAAAATCAAATTTAAAAAATGTGTCCAAAGAACATCAAATTTAAGTCCTGAGTGTGGGTGTTGCATTAATTTTAATTTTTTAATTCAATTTGCTGGAGCGTAGCGAAATGCGGAAAATCAACATATTTTCCCGATAAAAATGACCCTCTTTTTCTCGTAAAAGTATTTTTTCTTTAAAAAAACAAATTTTTTCTTGCGAGACCTATCCAAACATTTACGATTAGTAACGACGTCTTGAGATTTAAAAAACATGTTAAGAAGGAATCACATTTTTAGAGAGCTAACAAATTTTATCGTGACCAATTGATGAAAAAGTAGCCTGGCCCACGAACGAGTGTAATTTGATTAGATTTCGAATTGACAGAAAGTCCCTGCAGAAGCGATAATAAAGGTAGAAGGATTTGGATTAGGAGTACAGTAAAAACGTCAGTCGTTTGCACTACTCGGTATAGCCACTCAAAAGGAACGATCCCCCTTTTTAATAATAAAAAAAATTTTGGATCCACGGGTGGGAAAATGGAGACATTTTTAAAACATTACTGAAAAAGAATCTTCACAGAATAAAAACAACAATGGACAAAAAACTATGAGTGAAATGCTAGGGCGTACTTGTACACAGAAAGAATGTACGCTAGCATAAATTATCATGGGCCCCGAGGGGCTATATAAAGTGTACTATGATCGATATGGACACACGATAGAAAACAGTGATCACTAGATTTTAAACAAGGGAAATCATCAAATTCCAAGAGAGTGTCCCAAATTTGTGACGAAGTGGTTAGTTTTCAGTTTACATTTCTCCTCAAATCACTTAGCATAATTTCGCCAGTAAATTTGGGACTCACGCTCTGAACAAGACAAATGAATGAAGGGAGGGAGTGGTGAAATGGCCTATACACGAGAAGTTTCATTTAAAGAATTTACAAAAATTTAAGCACGAAGTTACGCAGACAAAAAAGTGTGATGTTGGCATTTTCCGGTGTTTTTTTTGCTCGCTTTTTTGGGGGTTAGCAAAAAAGGGTGGGGATGTCGCAAAAAAAACGCGACTGGAAAAACAGAGTGGTGAAAATATGCTGTGTATTGGCACACAAAACCCGCAAGTGGATGGATGACTTTGTTTGTTGACTTGGAATGCTCGGAAAAAACCAGGTTTGATGCAGAATGGGAGGTTTTTCTGGATCATTTTTACCAAAATCGTTTGTCAAAGGGGGTTTGTGGTTTACACTAAAGGGGGTTTTTTATGAAAATCAGGTAGTCGGTAAGATATCGTGATCGGCAAGGCTTGGTTCACGACCCACTCTGATGAAATCCCCCAGGAAACAGGGTTTAAAGTAACATAACCTCAAAAGAAACCCGGGAAACTCGTGCCCGTGACCGCTACCGAGCAAGGGGTTAAAAATTTAAAGGAAAACAGCATGTCGCCGTCAAAACCATACCCACTTTGAACGACAATGGTGGCGGCGAAACCCTCGAACCCAAAGCAAGGTCTTTCGGTATTATTAAGTCATTGAAAAAGCTTGAACATTCCAAAACAAAAAAAAACGCAGCACACAAAAAAAATTAAATTTAAAAACTTTTTATTATATTCTCAATTAACAAGAGTTTTTCAATGTTTCAAGTAAAATATCGCTGTTTTCGTGCCGTCGGGGTAGTCCCCATTTGGCACCCAACGGAAGAAGAAAATCTCCCCCCCCAAAAAAACTCTTTTTTTAGTACCCCAATTGGTCACACCAACGAGAAGCAAAAATACTGCGAAAAACCGTAAAGGGGACTTTCAAAAACGGCCAGTTCTTTTGTACACCCACAGATACGCATGCTGTCTCCTTACAATTCATACCCCCTTTGCAGAGCAAAAAGGGAAAATGAAATTGACCATCTCTTGCGACGCTTACATCATCCATAAACGATATCAGCCTAGCAGGAAGTCGCTACCAAAACCCGTCTATATGAAAAAAAACCACCTTATTATTCACGTAAGAAATATAGAATCATGTTTGTGGATCAAGAACTTTTTTCAAACGGTTTAGTTTTTTTTTTTATTATTATTATTATCTAGGTGCCCGTTGGGCCCGCAGCCAAGCCGCGGGGCGCACAATAAACCCCCTTATACACCAAGAGAGTTGGGGTGATTTCGGGGGTGTTACCCAGCCGCATGTAACGGATGTAAACTTAAAAAAACTATCACAACGGGGGGATTTAGGTACCTGACAACACATGCCAAATTTTTTGGGGTACGATTTTTCCTTTTTGGTGAAAAAAATGGTTAAAAACATGCTCAAATCATTTAAAAGGATGTTAGCTATCTACTGCTACTACTGCCTACTACTGCTAACATTAATACGTCCCCGCGATTCTGCCAGACGGGGGGGGCTACAATGTTATATTTTACTGGACATTAAGGTTATAAATGATAGACCCCTTTTGAAAAAAAAAGTTGAAAAAGTTTTTGGGAAAGGGTTTCCCAAAATAAAGGTTTTTAAAAATGCCTTAAACACTGGAATTAATCAACAAGTAACCATAGTTATTGACACTTGTTGCGGTATAAAGCAGATTAGGGGGGGAAAGTGCGATACTAAAAAAAGGGCGGACTTTTAAAAATTTTTTCTTTGTGGGAAACGAGAAAAGGGTCATTATACTCTCATAAAAAAAAATCAAAAACCGTCCCTGGCCTGGGCCCAATGTAAAAAATTTATTTAAACCAGTGTAGGTCTAAATTCCTTTGGGCTATAGGACTAGAAAATTCATATTTAATTACATTTTTGAAAAGCCTAGCCAACCCTATCCCAGCACAACTTTTTTTTATTAAATTGTCAATTTTTGTTTAAAAATTTGCAACAATAAAAATCTTTTCATAAAACTTGTCTTTCGTTTGGGCCTGCGTTTATGAAGGCACGCCATCTAGAATAAAAAAGAATTTTTTCGAGCTCTTTCTTACGAAAAATTTTTTTTAAGTTTTTGGATTTCGTGATACTCTTTAAACCCATAGACATCCTATAAAATTTGGCTAACCGCAGTCGGTGGTCCACTTCGGTAAATTAGAACCCATTTTAAATGACGTTTACAGTTTAAATGGGGCGATTTGGCCAAAAGTTCTCAAGTTGCCGCCGGGGTGACGGTAAGCATAATAGCCTTTAACAAAAAATGTTACAAATTCCCTTATGCAATCACTTCGTTTGTTTCTTTTTTTTAATCCTGCTGCACAAGCTAAAACCATAATAAAACAACCAGTAAAATACTTTATTGCATTAAAAAAGCATAAAATTAAAACACAAATCGCCATCTTGAAATGGGCCGGTTAGTCTTAAATTTTTGCACGCCCCGCGCCTGTGGGGGTATAGGAGCGTAATCAAACCTACTTAGGGGTTTTTAAATCATGCTTTCAACCAAACCCCATGACTTTTTCCCACGATACCGTTCAAGAATACCAATTCCTTCAAAACAAAAAACGATTCTTTTTAAAATTCGTTTTCAACTCATCCCCCACGAACTCAAGAATTGGGGTCCGTCCCTTTTACCGTCGTTATACCATGGGTTTTACCCCCTATACCCAGGTGTACATGAATCCGGGGCTAGATATTTTACATCCCATATTTTTTATGCTAAACCCTAGAATTTAAATCAATTTGTAAAAATATTTTATTTAGCAAATAATTTTTTAATGGAAAATTGAAAAAATAATGAGATCACACACATAAAAAAAAATTAGAAATACAGCCAAAAACCTTTCAAATAAAAAGGGAAAGAGATCTAAAAAAAAAGGGCCCAAATCATCTACCCCTTCCCCCAAAACGTACAGTGCCCCTAACAGCATCCCCGAAAAGCTTGGGAAAATAGAATTTGCATGTTTTCGTTTAAAATTTAAATTTCAAAAAAAGAACTTTGATAAAATATACGTTAAAATTTAAAAATGCAAATTCTATTTTGCCAAGCTTTCGAGGGTGCTGTTTTGGGGCACTGACGTTATGTGGAAGGGGTAGATGAGCTTGGCCCTTTTTTTTTTTGATCCATTCCTTTTAGTGTGTAAGGTTTGGCTGTATTTCTACCAAATTTTTTTTATTGTGTTTAATTTTTATACCCATATTAGGGTATTTTATTATTATTTAAAATTTTATTAAAAATTTTATTATTATTTTTTTATTATTATTTTTATTATTATTATATTATTATTATTTTTAAAATTTTTATTTTTTTTTTTATTATTTTTTTTTTATTTTTTTATTTTTTTTTTTTTTAATAAATTTTGAAATTTCAGTAGGATTCAATTTTTTTAAAAATTTGAATGCTGTCGCGACATGATTGTGTAATAGCATTCAAAGTTTTTAAATAGAAGGGTTTAAAAAAAGGAGGTCGAAAATTTGGGCCGAATGTATGGGGAAATTCGAGGATTTGGCGGGCATGCCCTTTTTAAAAAAAGGTCGTCCAGTAGCAATATTTGAGGCAAATGCCCCATATAGACACCGTCTGAATCATAGATATTATATAAAAAGGCACATAATGTAAGAGAAAAAAAATAAAAATTTCTGTAAGGGGCTTTAAAAAAGACAATTTGAGATAAACAGTAAAAAATTTTTTTTTGTGAAAAAAACTACATTTTTCAATTTTGGGCTATAGATTACGACAGTTCCTTTACTGTTACTCGATATAGGTTTTTCCTGTCAAGCTGGATAAAAAACAGAAAACCATTTTTAAACTTTCTGGTTTTTTCCAAAATCCAAAATGGTTGCCAGAACAAAAAATTCCCCAAAACCCAAAAAAAACCAAAAATCGAAAAGTCCCCAACCCCCTGGTCCCGTCCGGATCCGATCAACAGTATACCCTGTGGGAAAAAAAACCGACCCAAAAACACCGCACTTTCCCGAAATGCCATTTTTCGTGTCCCCCAATGTGCCTAAAAAAAAATTGGGGCCGCTAATGGTTTTAATTATTAGACCTAAATGCTTTCTGAAGCAGGAATATAAATTTTCTAAATGCCAAATCGATCACGATACTGGCACTGAAAAAATTTTACTTGGCCGGTTTCGTTTTGTTAGTTATTGTTGTTTTGGGGCACTCAACAGTAGAGTTATCAGGCCCATGTCCCAATTTGGAAATTTTTTTTTTGGTGTAAAAAATAATCAACAAAATGTGAATACTTTATATTTCGCAATTTAAAATTTGGGTTAACATGAACAATTTACTTTGAATTGAAGACATTAAAAAATGGTTGAATTTGATCAAAAATTTAATTAATTCGAATTTAGAGTCACCCACCGAATTTTAGTGGGGGGACAGTAAACCAAAACGACCAAGCCAACCCTGTAGGCCCCGCCAACCGAAGTCATAACCAACCAAAAATCGATATATTTTTAATGGAAATAATAGCAATCAGTGGAAAGGACAGTGCGAACACCCGGGGGATTAAGCCAGAAACCGGTCGATTCAGAAAATATAATTTTAAAATTTAATTTATTTAAACCTCGTGCTAGAACGGCTCCAAATCACCCTTTACAAATCCCAATTCAAGAACTGGGATTAAGTCCAAATCAAAAGTTCAAAAACTTCTTTCTTCACGGGGAAACAACCCGAACCTTCTGCATTGGAAGCAGAGATACAAACCACAAGACCAACGAGCCCCAACCATATAGTCAGAACGTTTTCGTTTTAGCGAATAAAAAAAAAATTTTTCCATTTTTTAAACATATTTGATCTTTTGATAACATATTTGGGGGCACGAGTCCGAAATGTAGATTTTGATGGTCATCGTAGGGTTCCAACAGAACAGTACTGATTTCATCGGACAGTCCTGTTTTAGCCCTTTGGGTTCCGAATGCAGAATTGCCCATTTAGGACAAACATGTCCTGAATTGCCAAAAAAATCCTGTTTCCACAAAATATAATTAAA
Organism: Sweltsa coloradensis; assembly: GCA_024449915.1. Lineage (NCBI taxonomy): Eukaryota > Metazoa > Arthropoda > Insecta > Plecoptera > Chloroperlidae > Sweltsa > Sweltsa coloradensis. The sequence goes on along the minus strand of JAMZAV010002860.1, from coordinate 51,010 downwards.
AAACATTTGTCGACAATATTATAATATGGGAGATGTGTTTTGCACCGTAAATATAATGAAGCGTTTGTCATTGCTCCAATGCCGTCCGCGGTGGTATACATATACGATTAGTTGGCACTCATCCTAAGCGTGACTCTACGAGGACGTGGGTTCAAGTCTCGCATAAGGGCCCATGTTTCTTTTGTAAATGTCCTCGTCGTCATCTATCATCACTTATCGTCTTGAATAGACATAGTACATTAATATGAGACGATAAGCGACAAAAATCATCATCATTCCCCCAACATACCATCACTCGATTATAAAATGTACGTCTGATGCTTTGCGATTCGGGGCGTGGCCATTTTATTGATAAAATCCTTAATGATAGCATTTTTATATTTTCGGTTATTTCAGATATAAAAAAAATCGTATTTATTATCCCCAAAAAAAATCTGCCAGCACCCCCACCACAGTTCCCAGGTTCCCACGAGTCACAGATGTCCTGAATTCAATTTCTGAAAAGTTGACAACACTTCATCATGACATTAAAAAGGTAGGCTACGCAATTAAGAAATATCTATGTAATAATCTTTGTTGCTGCGGGGCGGGGCGGCGCCGCCCCGCACCTATTTCCACCACAATAGGAGGCATGCACACTCGATCGAGGAGGCGCGCAGTTGGGTTGGAGACATGACCCCAATGAATTCTTACGGGAGATTCCTTGTACCATGGGTTGGAGACTGTCACTCGAGTGCGTGTTCTTGAAGAAGGAAGACGTTACTAGTGAGTGACTCGGGGATCATGCCAGATGCGATTCTGGCGAAACGTCGAGTGCCAGGCTACAGACAAAGGTCTGTAGCAGCAAACTCAAACAAGCGGCGGAATGTCCCGGGAGAACAATAACATATATATATATATGCAAAGGGATACATTCGTTGTTATGTATATAGACTACATCATTCATCCGATCTCCATGAAACTTGGCACATATGTATTTTTTCACGGGGGAAAGGGTTTTTTCTGAGATCGCAGCAACGCGGGACGGGTAAGCCTGTTGAGTTCAAGAATATAATATAGGTACACATATACTCCGATGTAAAGTATTCCCTAAAATGTCATACAATTACTCGGAGCCATGGAGAAATGAAATTTTAAATCGAAAAATCTATAATATTTTGCCCATAAAAACTTTTAAAAAATAACAGCGTGGATACTGTGGACTATTTTAAAAAAAAACGAAACTATAGCTTATTCCGGCTTATTCGTAGGTTTTAACGTATTTTCTTAGAAAAATAATGAAATGTAGTAATGATTGATTTAAAAACCAAATAAAGTGAATGAAACTTTAAAAAAAAGTTTACACACGCAATAATATGCAAATGGACGAGTTTACAAGTTTACTGGTTCATCTTTCCTAAAATAGAAAATTCCATATTTAAGTGTCCATACCTCTTGGAAAATGTAAGATACAAACTAAACCCATGTTGTAACTAGGAAAACGCTACGCCAAAGTCCCGTCGCGTTGTTGAGCGAGCACCGGTAGTGCAACACGACCCGAGTACGACTTTCCCCATAAGTTACATACCTACCAATAAGTCTTAAACCGATTTAGCTGAATTTTGTAAAATAGGAGAGAATGGATACACCCCACCGCCATCTAGAGGACTTTGACATCCTTTCTTTGGGAAAACTATTTTAACTCTTGGATAAAAAATAATACACTGCTTCCTCGATAGTATTTTGATTACTTCTAGGTGGGAGTGCATAGTGCCCAGAATTCGCGTGCGGACTTTTCGTTGCCATGGTAACGTTACTTTTGTTAAAATGTAATTTTCTATCTACACTACTTAAGGTCTTGAGTTGTACTTATGACCCTGCAAAAAATTTTATAACGATCGGAACATTTTTATTTTTTTATTTTTTTATTTTATTTTTTATTCCCAACGATCGGATTTTTTTCAAAAACTTTACAGCAACCCGCCCTAGGTGATATGTACATGTGTGCAAAATTTCAAAATCGATCAGAGAAACGGTGCGACCTGTACCGAAGCAGTAACAAAAAAAACAAGACATTCCAGCCATAAGAGTCAAGTGGGAGACTCTCGCTACGCTCGCTCAAAACTTCAACACGGGCGTAAAGCAACCTGCGCAGAACCCATATAATTTAATAATAAAATAAAATAAAATATATATAATAAAAATAAATAAATAAATAAAATAATAATTAAAATAAGTCAAATTACACTTTCAAAAAATACAAGTCCCCGAATCGGAATCAATACCTGAATCGAAATCAAATGTTTATCATTACATTATCATGTTACTAGGCCGCTTTGCCAACGCTTTTTCCAGTCGCGTAGATGGATGAGTTTTTTTAAAAAAAAATCGTAAAAGTACGATTTCTATGAGAAACATTTCTTCAAATGTCTCTAAATCATAACCTATATAATTTGAGTGATTTTTAAACGTTCACATAAAGTTTCATCAAGATCGGAGTAGCCTTTTGCCAAATATCACGAAAATATCAATCGAAAAATCGAAAAAGTACGATTATCATAGAAATTTTTTGATCGATTTTTTACCCAAAAAAACGTGGCAAGAAAAAGGGTTCAGAGATTTCGAAGGTCCCTCAAATTGTCATCAAGATGCATAAGCCGTTTGCCCGGTAGAGCGCCAAACAGACAAAAATACAAAAAAAAAAAACGAGGCAAATCTTTCTTGAGGGGTCAGTGAAATTGAAGTCTTTGCTTCGCTCATCCAATTATAGGCCTATTGCACTTGTGGGACATATGGTCTCTTGCTAATAAATATAATATTATGTACATTCATTTTCAGTTCAGATCGATCTACGTTGAAAATTATATTGTTGGACTCGTTACTATACACCTATAAGTTCACAGTAACTTGTTTTTTGATTTGACGTTGTGTCCCTACTTTTTTGCTAACATTTATATTCCGAGGGATTTTAGCATAAACCTTCAACAAAATAACTATTTTTTCATTACACTTTCAATAAATCAGGGCTCAAACAAAATAATTGTTAATAATGGCACATGCCGCCGGACATTAAGGAGAAAAACTTACATGACGAATATAATTTATAACGGGCTATAAGTTGTAGGCTAACATTTGTTCTCAGGGTACTTATTCTACTTTAGCCCGTCTGTAGTAACACAATATTGGCCGTATGTTACCTTCCCTTCCTTAGCATGTGACAAAAATAATTTACCTATTTAAATTGTATTTTTATTATTTATTTATTTATTTATTTATTTATTATTATTATCATGCATATTCAAACAGAGTACAAATACTCCACAAGTGTAAATCACAGCATAGCCATTGATAGAAACATAAACTTATTGACATTAAAATAACAATATGTACAAAATAAAACATGTAACTTTTTAAACATATTGAAATCCTCAATTTTAAAAGTGAAACTATCAAAATTATTTAACAATGAAAATTAATAACAGATAATATTCTTGAAAGAAAATCAACGGCATGTCGAGTATGGTATTTTTTAGCCCCGATAGATTTACAAGATTTCAGAAGGAAGGAGAGAAATAGTAGAAAACTTGATTTAAATAATAATTTGCTAGGTATTTAAAAATAAGTCTGAAAAAAAAGTACGGTACAAGATAAAATGTGAAAAAGCACAGCACAATGCAATATTTTTAATTAGGGTATTCCTAGCTTAGTTTTGTTGGTGATCAATGATCATACAATTGTAGTGAGTTTTATTAATGTGGTGGTCATTGAAATAGGTCGAAGCTAGACATTGTAAACCATCAATATTGTATGACCAATACAAAAAATGTTGGGACCAACTTGGGAAATTAATAATAAACCACAGTGAGGTACGTACAACTTTGTTTTGTAAACCAGTTTCTATATAAATGAGTAATAGGATATAAGTTAAATAAAAAAATAAAAAAATCCATCCCCTATCAAAGAGATCCCCGGGCCCGCATTGTAATTTGCCTACTAATCAAGTAAATGGTAACAATATCAGCTAAAAAATTATTTAAAGCCAGCCTGAGATTTTCCAACTTACGTAAATACTTTTGCGAAGAGAGTAATGAAAGTGCTATTGGGCCTCTCACAACACACAAACAACCACCACCACAACAACAACACAAACGCGCCGCTCTGGTTAGTTTTGGGCACTCGGTCAAACAGCGATGATCGATGATCCATCACGCTCACGCCCGGTGAGTTTAGGAACGGCGCGCGCAACGCCGCCTGGCGGCCGAGGCGCGCATTGGCATCACGGGCAAGCCCCCTTGATTCGGATCCGGAAGGTCCAGGATTCTAATCCCGTCGAAACCGGAAATCATGGGCTGAAAAGGTTTTTTTCCCAGGTTTTCCTCAGTATGAACGCCGGAATGCAAGGGGTTTCCCTTTTCCCCAAACCCCCAATATAAAATAACCTAGTTAGTCATCATGAGCAATGTTGGTAGAAATTTCAGAAAATTTGTGTGACCAACCAAACCGTGCCAAAATAATTATTAAAAAAGCAAGCCATGTGCGATTGGTTTGGTATCACCTTTCGGAATATGCACAAAATCTTGATCAAAAGAAAAATGTATGCGTAGGGTAGCGAGTTCGAAAAGTGCGAACGCACATTTCGGCTGGAGCGTTCCCTCCCATACGAGTGCCCCAGGTTACAGATGATTTAAACTGAACGGGAACTAGGCTAATTTCATGATAAAATTTCACAATAACTGAAGAATCTTTCCTATGGGATCGAACCACGTTGCAAAGAAATAGACTTTGTTATCAGTGCGAGACATACACCCAGAAAGTAGAAAATGGTAAATTCAAAACGTAAATTCCAATTCGAGAAATTCACCATAAAATGTTAAAACAAATTTTACAAATAAGACCTAAACAGAGCGTTCAAGTTGATTTAAAAGTACGAAAATTTGCTTTCAAATTATTTAGGTAGCTCGAATAAATTGCCAAAGTTCACAAAAATCGAGTAATTACGGAAATGCGGGTGCACTGGGTCTCAAGACCTGAAAACAATATGAGAAAAACTTAAAAAATTTAACTTGACCCGGGGACCGAAAACTCTTACTTGCCGAACAAAACCCCCGAGCCGGGAGCCTAATAACTTATGGGGGTTGTTGCATGGAGCATTGTAGTTAAAACTGATTATTTACTAACGTGTAAATTATTTGAGTAAGTCCGTGCAGTTTCATGTTTTTCTGAGATGATAAGCGCCGAGCTGGATCAAATTTCCCCCACTACCGCAGTAGCCCCCGAACCCTCCACCATGATCTCATAGATTATTCACAGTCCTCGTGGGTGGTTTAGATAACCATTCTAGGGGTACCAGTAAGACAGTGCATACATCATGGTGTACGGCTAGAATCAAATTAGCTTGGGAAACGCTACGATTCCAGACCAAAATGTACGTTCGTACTTTCGAACTACACCTACTATACATTTTTTTATTGATCAAGATAATTTTTTTTACGCATACTCAGAGAAGTAATACCAATCCTCGTACATGGCATGTTTTACACATTTTTGGGTTCGTATGGCCACAAAAATTTTGAAATATCAAAATTAAATTAAATTAAATTAGCAAAATTTTCGAAAATTGTACAAAATAGGGTTGCCAACTCTGGCCACGGGAAAAAAACCCGGGCCCTTTCCCTGTAAATTCGTGGGAAAGGGACCAAGCACCGGGGGGTTTTGGGGGCGGAGCCCCCCAACTATAGCGCCGCAGGCGAAAATTTTGAAATTCAGCATTTTAGATTGCATTTTGGTGCGTTTTAGAATAAAGTGGTGGGCTGGATGATATACCAAAACAATGTAATTTTTGTCCAGTAAAAACTGGAAAACCACCAAAAATAAAAAAGTCACTGAGGTAATAGGCCTAGATTATAATATAACATCCGCAGTCCGCTGATATGCCGAGTATTCATAATTCGAGTAGGCAATGGGCATATTTTTATTCATAAGTAATTTTGGCCCTAAGGATAATAAATTTCCAAATAAACCACGAATAATTTTTTTGGGCTAAATTTCAATTTGTCATATCACGATTCTCAAAGCATTAAATTAATACTAGGGAAACGCTTAAGTCCGCCGCGTTGTTGGATGAGCGTATATGGTGCATTGAGATGCCATGTGTTACGCGGATTTTCTGTTGTTCTGTGAAAAAATCATTATTTAATCGAAGATTTTTTTAAATTAAATTAAATTAAATAAAAAATTAAACTTAATTTTTTATAATTAAATAAAATAAAAAAAAAAATTAACTTAATTTTTTTAATTAATCGAATTTTTTAAAAAGAAAAAAATCGTAAATTGCAATTTGTATAAGAAATAATTATTCGATTGCGCTCAAATTTAACACGAATATAGGGAATTCACGAAATTAAGGTTCTGTGAAAAAATCATTACAATAAGATAAAGCATGTAGGTGTATAAGTCAAAGAATTGTTTTAGAAAAGAAAAAACCCGTAAAATTTTGATTTTCATGAGAAAAATTTTTCGTTTGCGCTCAAATTTCACATGAATATATTAATTCATAAAATTAAGGTTCTGAAAAAAATATCATTATAATTGGATAAAGCATGTAGGTGTTATAAGCGAAGAAATTTTTAAAAATCGAAAAAAATCGTAAAATTGCGTTTTTTATGAGAAAAAATTTCCCGATTGCGCTCAAAAACGTGGCAGTTCTAATTTTCAGAGTTTTCGAAGGTCTCCATAAAATTTCATCGCAATCGGAGTATCAGTTTGGGCCGGAATCGTGTTAACAAACACACAAAAATACAGAAAGAAAAAAAAAAAAAAAAAAAACATTCCGGATTTTTTTCTCCAGTGTAGTGAAATGGAATCTTCGCTTCGCTCATCCAATTACGTAAACAGCATGAACAGATTTAAAGGAATTATGATCAATTAACAAGTTTACTTTTTAATCGTGAATGAGTATTTAGCAGTTGATCTTGCTGTTTGAAGGAGAGTCTTGTTGGACTTTTTTTTTTTTCGCGGAGAGTCATTTCATCGTCAGATTCGTGCACAAACTTCCCGTATGAACGGCATTGACCCGTGGACTGCAGTTTCAGTTGGGGGCAGTCTTTGGCCAGCCTACTGCCAAATGTTCGCTGTCTGGTGAGGGGGTTGGCCGTTTTGGTCAAGGGGAAGTGGAGAAGAGCAATGTTACTAATTAAGTGGGATTTGGGAAACGATGATTAGGATGGTTTTTAAATATTATTTTTGTTTTTTGTGTATATTTAGTAATATTTTTAGTATAATGGGTTATTTACGTAAAAAAAAACGGCAACACTATTGCCAGTTGAAGGACTGACCGGCAAACCGGCCAAGTGGGGCCAAAAAACCGGCGTGCCGGTCAAACACCGGCCGGTTGGCAACCCCAGTACAAAATAATGTGTGGGATGGAAAAAGAGGACTATTTGTAGGCACCGTCTAAATGATCTAGGCCTACTGCTGCATACTGCTGTGTGGCTCGTTGGTCTTGTGGTTAGCGTATCTGCTTCCAATGCAGAAGGTCCAGGGTTCGATTCCCGTTAAGTCAGAAGTTAGAGTATGTAAACGGTGACTTTGGAGCCGTCCTAGCAACGAAGCCATAATAAATTTCAGAGTTTTTCTGCATCGGCCTAGTTGATTCTGGCGTTGATTCGCGGGTGTTCGCACTGTCCATACCACTGATTGCTATATTCCTTTTAAAAATATCGATCTTTGGTTGGTTATCGCTCACTCGTCGATTGCGTGGGGGCCTGCAGGGTTGGCTTGGTCGCTTTGATTTAAAGTCCCCCACTGAAAATCAGTTATATAACTGAGTGGGTAGACTCTAAATAAAATTTATTATTTATTATTATTTATTATGGTTGACGTTACTTTGTCACTGGAATCTAGTGGACAGAAGTAGTCTATTTATCCAACCAAATACAAAGTAAAAAAAAAACGGCAGCCAAGCTCTCCTTCAAAAGTCTTCGGCTGTGAATGCTGTGAGATATAGCCAACAGACGAAATGATCTTACTTATTTTCAAAGCGAAACTAGGGAGAAAGAATAAAAAGCTTGGCTCAACTTCTATATCTCACAGCATTCACAGCCGAAGACTTTTGAAGGACAGCTTGGCTGCCGTTTTTTTTTTACAAATTTTTGTATTTGGTTGGATATTACATCTTTTTGTTGTTCGTTTTGCTATCAAGGTGTGAATGATGGACTCAGAATGATTAAATTTGTAAGTTCAAAGTTGTTTTTTGACATTTTTGGGCCCACGGTCCCCCAAAGATACCCCTTGTGTTTTAAGCACTAGATATTTATAATGGTTAAGAGCATTTTTAATTTCAAGCTTGTACAAATTACACGCCAGAGTAATTACGCGTTTTGTTTTTTGGATTTGTTTTCCCCGGTCCCAATTGCCCGGTTTTGGTTTATATGAGGTACATCCTGAGTGTGGCCAAGTTTCAAAGGTCTAAGATGAACCTTTTTCTCAGTATAGCGTATTTTTCATAAGAGTACAGAATTACTACTTTTGATAATTTTGATTTTCTCCGGTACCCGTTACCCAATTTTGCTTTCCATATTCAAAGTGATAAGAATGAGAGATATCAAAATGTATTCCACGTTTGAAACATCTCAGTTGTAGCGTTTTCTTGATGATTCATTTCTTAAAGTTCAGTTTATGTTTTTTGTCATTTTTGGGCCCATGGTTATCCCCAAATTTAGCCCCTTGGTTTTGGACGCAAGATATTTATAATGGTTAATAGCATGTTTAATTTCAAGTTTGTACAAATTACCACGCCTTGGTAAATACGCGTTTTGATTATCATCCAAATTTGATTTTCTCCGGTCCCTGTTACCCGTTTTTGGTTTTGAAAGCAAACGTCAACTGCGTCTGAAGTACATCTAAGTGTGGTCCAAGTTTTATAGTTCTAAGATTAACCGTTTTCTCTGTAGGCTAAATTAATCTCCGCAGAGAACTCCTAGCCCGCCAGCCACCCACCCACCCCCCCAGCCACCCGCCAGCCGAAAGGAATTTGACGATGTTGAGAGCCTTTTTTAACACAGAAATGAGTTGTCGGATCGGGTTGATTTTTTTTTTTGTATGTCATGGACCCCATCCAGGTCATATACCGAATTTCAAAATTGTAACTCTTTCGGGGCGGCGTGTGCAGATAGCTGAAAACCCCCCAACTCCCCGTAGTTAGGGCGCCGCAGCCAAGCCGCGGTGCCCCTACACACTCGAGCACCTTATACACCAAGCAGAGTTGGGGTGATTTCGAGGTGTTACCCAGCCGTCATGTAACGTGATGTAAAACTTGAAAACTATCACAATCGAGGGGATTTAGGTACCCGACAACCATGCCAAATTTTATTGGGGTACGACCATTCCTTCTTGGTGAAAAAATGGCTTGAAAACATGCTCAAAATCACTTTAAGGATGTTAGCTACTGCTACTGCTACTGCTACTGCTACTGCTACTGCTACTGCTATGCTACTGCTATACTACTACTAACATCTAATTCGTCAGATTCAATCGGCCCGCGATTCTGACCAGACGGGTGGGGCTACAATGGGTTTATATTTTTCATGGACATTAAGGTTATAGTAATATAGTCTCTTTTGAAAAAAAAGTTGAAAAAGTTTGTTGGAAGGCTTCCAAAAAAAGGTTTTAAAATAAGCCTTAAAAACTAGGCATACAATCAACAAGTAACTATAGTTACTTGACACTTGTTGACGGTAAAAAGCAGAGTTAGGCGGGAAAGTGCGATACGTAAACAAATGGCGGACATTTTAAATTTTTCTTCTTTGTGTGGAACGAGAAAAGGGTCATTATCTCTCATACAACAAACGAAACCGCCCTGGCCTAGGCCCAGATGTAGAAAATATTTTTTACAACAGTGTACCCGGGAGGTCTAAATTTCCTGGCTAAGGACTAGATAAATAAATATTACACTACATGTTTGACAAGCCCTAGGCTTTTTTTCCAACCCAGGCCGCACAACCTTGTTTGACACACATCCCTACAAAAAACTAGTTTTGATTACCCAAAGCCTAATGCAGATAAACAAGGGGATGATAGTCCTAGGCTATTTCCCAAAATTTTCGGCAATAATAAGCCTTTCCTTTTCTTTTAATAAACTCCACAATCTCCTGTCACTTTAAATGAAAATAAAATGTAAAACAAAAGATGGTGAAAATTTCAATATTCATTTGATTATTGATGATTTACAGGCTGGGATGCAGTTAAATAGGGGTCAAATAACATTAGTTGTGCGTTTGTTGTTGCATGCGAAAATTTTTAAATTTGGCCGTGAGTTCCTAGACTTAAACCCTCCTTATACCTCGTTATCCATGGTTTTTACCACCTAAAGCCCCCCAAGAAGACCCTTTTATGTAGGGAATTGAATGGGAATATTTTTGCACTTGCGACATTTTGTCTATTCCAACTAAATTTGGAGATATTTGTTTTTTAAACCCAAAACCCTTTGGCCGCCATTTTCCAATATGGCGGGCCCAAAACTCCAGTCCGATTGTTGGGGTTTAGTATGTTGATTTTTTTATAAAGGGAAAGGGATCCCCCCCCAAAAATTTAGCGACATGCAATTTTTTTTCCCCTAAGCGTCAATTAAGGTCTTATTTGACAGGATTAAGTTCAGTGATTATTTTAAGGGGCCATAAAGAGTGCTAATTTTAGTTCACGGGCAATTTGGGTCCACTTGGCTCGAAGGGGGGGGGGGTAGCTGGAGGGGTTTAGGCGCACGCCTGGGTTGCGCCTAGGCTAAATACGCCCCTGGTAATGACGAGTTTGTTTTCAGGCGTAGCCTAATTCAAAACCCTTTATACTCTATAGCCTACCGGGGAAAATAGAGCGGACGATTGCAGGAAAAAACATTGCGCCCCCTAAGCAATTCTTACAGATTGCCCCAACTCACAAGCACCAAATGTTTACTTTTCGGGGGTTTTTTTTTGTTCTCGTCGTTCGTTCAACGTTCGGGTTATACAAATATTAGGCCTAATTGTGAGTCCGGTAAGTACGGTTTTTCGATTCCCTGCTCCCTTCAAAATACCCCATCAATAATTTTTTTTTCTGATTAGAATTGTTAAAATTTTTGGTTTGCCATTGGGTTGTTGACGATAATAGAATGAAGCGTCCATCTCATTATTTAATCACAAGGATAAAGATGGGCTATGATGACGATAATAGATTATTTTGTTTGTACTCCCAAGGAATGCACCTGTCAGAACACGGCTTTACCTGGGACAGCATACAAGATGGTTTTGGTTTTCTAACAATTACTCTAGTTTTACTCTAGTTTTTAGTTGTGTGGCTCGTTGGTCTTGTGGTTAGCGTATCTGCTTTCCAATGCAGAAGGTCCAGGGTTCCCATTCCCGCTCAAGTCAGGAAGTTTATTAACTTTTGATTTGGACTTGGGTCCATTAGTTATTGTCTTGGGAGTTTGTGTTTTGTGTTTTGCCGTCCTAGCAACGAAGCACATAATAAATTTCAGAGTTGTTCTGAATCGGCCTTGTTTCTGGCGTTGATTCGCGGGTGTTTGCACTGTTCCATACTACAGATTGCTACATTTCTATTAAAAATATTAATCTTTGGTTGGGTTTTCCCCTCATAAATCGTCGATTGTGTCGGGGCCTACAGGGTTGGCTTGGCCGGTTTGTTATACTACGATGTACTGATGGACTTGTCAATAAACAACATGAATAAAATAGTATTTTTTTTAAATGAGGAGTTAATTGTAATTTTTATATTTAAAAACATTGTATTTTAAATTTCCCCATTATAATTGGCAATGGTGTCAACCAAATTTTGTCCTAATCTTAAAAAAACCTTTCTTTCGGGAAAAGTTACGTTTAAACCCAAATTAATAATTATTTTAATTTTTTTTGAAAAAAAAATTTAAATTGGCAAGCAAAATGTAATTTTAAATGCCAAATAATTTGGTGTTATAAAAAACAAAACTTTTAATTTAGGCCTATAAAAACCCTAGGGATGTTTAAAAGCCATCCTAATCTTTTTAAAAAAACCGTCAAGGGTGTAGTTTTTGGAATAACAAAAATTTTTGTTTTTTTTTTGCACCACCTTAACCTTTAAAAAGAAATTTGGTAACAAGCATTTTATAAAACAAAAAAAGTAGATTATTTAAGTTTTTTAAATTAAAAATTTTTCCTAAAAATGTTGAAATTTTTAAACACAACGAAAACCTAGACCCCTCAGGTAATCGATAAGCCTCGTTGGATCTTCTTTTAAAAGTTAAATTTCGAAAAATTAACTTTTAAAAAAACAAAAAATACTCGGCGAGGGTCGCCTAATTAAAGTGAAACAGGGGATTTTGATTCCTTGGAAATAAAAATTAATTGATTTTAAAACAACTGATAAAGACTAAAACACTCAAACGTGAATGATTATTTTATTAGGCGTGAACCTGGTACTCAAGTCTAAAGTTACCTAACCATTTCATAACACATCCTAAAAATCACCAAGACCCAAAAATTGAGAAACGTACAACAGCGAAGACAAACATCTCGAAAACAACTTATAATTTATCAGATTAGGATGACATTACAACAGACAATCAACGGTTCTAATTTAAACCAGAACGGGCTATATGCATGACACAAATGAATTTCCTTCATTGACAAGGAATACTTTTCAAACCCTACCTTGTATGATGTCTAAAAGCGAAAGGATATCATTTAAGATATCTCTTGGTCGATGGAAACAGTAAATTTTCCCCAAAAATTTTTGGGAAAAATATAATTGTTAATAAAAATTTAAATTTTAAATATATCAAAAATGATCATGACTCCATCGAAACCCTTAGGTCAAAGAAGTCCGACTTTAAATTCCCGTAACTTGCTGCGTATTTGTAGACGATCGTAGTCTTGTATTGAAGATCCTGTTTGAGTTCGTATCCCGGCTGTGATTACTCTTGAGTTCAACTTTCCTTGAAATTTTTTGAGCGGTGATAAAAAAAGATATTTTATCGTGCGAATAACTCAACTCCGACCGTACGTTTTTAATTTTTCCACTTGCCGATATCAGCTTTCCAAGTCCAAAAACCCAAGTTTTTCCTTATCTACACGTTAAACTGTCAGAGTTCAATAATTAAACACGCCTATTTTTATGGGCCCTCAGTTCTTTTCTTACCCGTTTTATTACCAAAGCACTTCGTTCGACGTTGCCCAGGCACTCACGAATTTCCCGAGTTTTTATGTTGAGTTATCTCTAAGCTCTTTGCAATTTAAAAAATTGCCATTTTTTTCTTCAACTAATCGCATTAGGATTTAAAAAACCAATTTACAAAAAAAACTAAGCCCGGCCATGAATCGAATGGTAATAACTGTTCTTATATGTTCCATTTTTGGATTCATAGACAATATTATCCTACCGATTTCCTTTTTATAATATTTCAATCTGATTTCTTTAAATAGACCACCAAACCTTGCTTGCGTTATCGGTTCAAAAACTCCAGGCTCGCGAATATAATCTTTCTGGTTTTTTTAAAAACCCCAAAAAACTTCGGCCCAGATATCGAATGGTTTTCAAACCCCTTTTCTGGTTATCGATGCTGTCTTTTATAAGCCCCGTGGGTTTTATTAAATGCTCCTAAAGCATGCAAAAGTTCGTTTACTCACGTATCCCGGGGTGGGCTAGCCTTATAAAATGTACCTCGTTTGGGTTTATTTTTCTCGTTATTTTTTGTATTTCTTTTTGGCAGATCGCCGTTCGTTTTCGATTATCATTTTTCGCGGATTTTTAAAAAAGGTTTCCTATATCCAAAGTTTTCTTTCCTAGTCCATTTTCTCTAAGTTTTAGCAACATCTAAAATCCCCCAAAGCACACGACGTTTTAAAATTTCACTCTCAAAGCCTCACGACAACTCCCGACAAAAGTCGCGCTCAACAATCCAAATACGATCGTAGCGTTATGTAACCAATCAAAGCCCCAGCACACAGCGTCTTTAAATAAACTAGGTCAAAAACAAATGCCGGGTAAAGTACATGCGAAAATGAAATATGATTTGGCATTTTCTAGAATTTAAAAAATAGATTGACATAGATTTTATATGAAAATTTTTAAATTTAAAGGAATCACATGATTCTTTTTTTGAAACAAATGAAATTTTCTCTAGTTTCTGATTTAAAACAAAAACCCCTTTGTATTTTTGATTTAATTAGTTTATACATGGTTCCACATTTAAACCAGTTGCCCCCTCAGTAGTAGCCTCGAACCACTCTGAAAATACACAGCTCTCCTTTCACGACCAACGGCATCGACTTTAATAAGAATCAAACTTCAAAGACCATTGCCAAAAGACCCAAGTCCCCTCAGAGAGAGGCCCTATAGTCTCATTTCCCCACTTGGTTAAACGTACAAAGGACACATCTTTTTACTATGAAACAAAATTAACTTAAACAACAAAGTGATAAATGGGAGGACAAACCACACGTCAAAGAACACCCAACCAATAAAACCCCGACAAGTGTCAAAATGATCCACCTGTTGCCAATCAAAACAAACACCTTGTCACTTTTACCGACTTTAAAAAAAAAACAATCTGATGCGGACCTTGACTCAGCAAAAACCCCAACAAACAAAAAAAAAACTCGACCTTGTCAAACAACCACTTCTACAGGCTTGATTTTTCCCCCTTCACCCACTGTCAACTTTTTTCCTTTTATTATTCGTCTTCAACTCACCGCTGACCCCACCAAACCACAAAACCCCCAACGAACTGAAACAACACACGTGACCATCTAAACAACACTGAGTACCCGCAACGTTTTACTTTCACTTCCTACACGGGAACTTTAGTCTTTTCTTCATTTTTTTTTTTTTAAAACATCCCCCATTGTTTCCTGGCAACAAACCCAAATTTAAAATTTCAATTAAAATTAAATTTAATGCCGCATGTTTCCTGGCACCAATTCAACCTCAACTAATATCAATTCAACTTTTTTTCAACTATCGCCGTCTCAACCTGGCACCTCTTTAACTTGGATTCCACCTTAATTCAACTATCGCCCCATTTAACCTGGCACCTCTTCGACTACCAAACTATTACGATGCAAAAAACAATTTCCGAAACAACACCAAAGTCACCCAAAAAGTCCCGACGAACAACAGACGTGTACAAACGACAACGTACCATCTTTTTTTTTCAACTTTCCTCAGTAGAAAAACCCAAAAATGCAAGAAGCACTTTACAACAGTGGTAGGCAAAAAATTTTGGAAAAAATAATGAAGAATAGCCTTGTTCTTTTGTTTGTCTTTTCGTACCTTAGGGAATAAAACCGATATGCCTTAAAAAAACCAGCCCTAAAATAAACAACGCCAGCGCTAACGTAAATGACACTACAGGGTGTTACAAAAAGTCTTTAACACACTTCTACGTGACATCTTCGTGACAGTTCCCTGTGGTGATTCTACAAAGTTCACCCCACCAAAACCCCCCAAAAATACATGCCTTGATTCTGACTCAGTTTGTATTTTTCTGCACTCTTCAGCTTTTCAGTGCTGACGCCGATACATAACTGCCCCCTACAGTTAATTCTTTTTATTTTTGCTCTGGGTGATTTCCCCCCCACCTCACAATTTTTTAACTTTTTTTTTTGCCAGCTCGCATTTCGCTTCTTACAAAAAACCCCCCCACTCAACCTACGACGTCTGTCTGATTTCCATTATTATTTTCTTCTTACTCCTTGGGAGCCAAAAAATCAACATTTTTAAATCGCGTCGATTTCCTCTTTTGGTTCGTCTCTTCATCAAGCCCCCAATTTCTCCCCGTCCCTTTGGATCGTCTCATACCCAACTTTGCAACGTGAATTTTTTTGCTCTAATCCCCACTTCTACTCGGACATATTTTTCCCTTTCATCTCCTTTCAAGTAGCCATCTCCTTTTCATTGATTCACACGGCTTAACTTTCTTAGTTAAAAACCCCAAACTTGTCTACATTATTTTCCCGTCCCTCTAGAGTGTATTCACCCCATAACTTGCTTCTCAATGGTACCATTTTTTCCCCTCCCCCTAGGAAGCATCATTTATGTGATTAAAAAACCCCCCCCCCCCCATTTTCCCTCTCAAACCCCCCTTTTTGGGTTTTCTTTTACTCCTTTTTCTATTTGTCTACCCCACTATCAAGTTTTCTGTGTTTCTGTTAGAGTTTATTTATTCAACACCTTTAAATCATTTTTCTTTACACCACCAATCTATCCTAGCCGAAACCATCTATTTTAGTTTGATTATCCCCTTCATTTCTAACTTAATTCATTTATCTATCGCCAACCCATTTATTAGCATTCATTAATTCCAACTCTATTTTATCGGGATTCCTCTTAGTTTTTCAGCATTTATCGATTGCCAACCTATTTTACGGGCCTTTTCCTAGTTTATAGCATTTATCTGACTGCCATCCCCCCATGAAAAAGCACATTTCTCATGTGATTCTACTTCTTGATTGCCGGACGCAATTCGCATCCTGGGGCGATTGAACTCCCCCGTTGCTAGATGTTCGACGCAGCGCATTTAAATTCGCTTCCCATTCGTGGTTTTTCCCCCGGCCCCCCCCCCTTCCCAACAAAATTTTGGGGGTTTTTTTTTTTTTGCCCCCAAATTTTTCCCTTAGAAACGAGCGGACAATTTTAAAATTTTGACCTGTCAGCAACTTGAATCTGGGAAAACAAGGAGAAAGCTGTCCAGTTGTCTCAGAAATGAAATGACTTGGTATGATTAGTAGTATATTAGGGGTGACTAAACTGGATGAAATGAAAAGTAGTGTTACACAGAGGAAACTGGGTGTTGAAAATTTGAGATGGTGTAATGGAAGTAGGGATGCACAACGATTAAATAAAAATTATCGAAATCAAAAAGGTGAGTGGAATATCAAACGATTATGGTGGTGAAAATTATGCCAAATTTTCCAACCAACTTGCTTGTGTGATCAAGATTTGATGTCGCAATAGCAGGTCAAGAAGAATTTATTTGATCGAAAAATGTAATATTTTCAATGAATTTATATCATTCACCCAAGACATGAATACAATAGTGATAGTTTATCGTTCCAGTAAGCGCTGGAAATTTATATATGATGCAATATGTGCATGTATCAGCTTTTTCAGAAAACATGGAATTCAATATTTTCATTATCGATCATTGAAATATTATTGTATATCGATTATCGAGTGCATCTCTAATTGGAAGGAGCGGCTGAGATGGTTTGGACACACACATTGAAACTGAAAGAATACTGAGAACAGGAGTTCGAAGGACAGCAAGGAATAAGAAAAAAGTAGGAAGACAAATATGATTTCCGTTGCTTAATGTCAAGAGCTATTATTGCAATATATAATTCTATTTGAGATAAAGGTTAATTACAACCATCCATGCCTTATGCCGTTCCGGGATTCGAACCCACATAGTACTGTCGTTTAAAACTTTGGACCAGCGCCCTAATCGTGATGATGATTTCTATTCCTTAGCGTCTGTGTTAATGCACCAAGGCTATTTCATGAAGGACGATTACAAAAAGTGAAAAACCCATGCCTCATGCCTAGGTATGCGGGATTCGAACCCACCCCCTAATCGTATGTACCACCCACCGTGTACGGAAGGAAGATCAAGAGACAGGTGGAATTAACAAATTCAACCATGCATAGAGGAGAGATAAGAGTCTTGGTCTCTTGGGTAGAGGTAGAATTGGGAAGATGTTCTTAAGATCAGAAGAAATAGGAGATATTGGTAAACAAGCAGCAGAACATAAGAAGTTATGGAATGAAGAGGAGGCTCGAGAAGTTCAACCGGCCACAAAATAGCCCTAGTCACTGGAGCTGAACCCCAACCTGAATGTAAATTTATTTTGAACTGGGAAAAGATTTTTTTAAATTACTAGTTGGAAGTAGAGACGAAAGACTAGGTCAAGTGGTGGAAATAAAGTTTTTAATGAATGGATTGGGAGCAAAGGTTAATAAGTTGAGGAGCATTAAAATGAGGAAATATCTGGGAGTAGAGTTTAAACTAAGCTAGGGAGAGAATTAATTTTGGATTTTTGTTGCTTAACCTCTCTGGTATTGCAATGTTGCTATTGGAGACAATGAGTGGTAGCAATAGATGAGGGTGAAGGACATTTTTTTTATTTTTAACTAGTAGTTGGAAGTAGAGAAGAAATACTTAAGTCAAGTGGTGGAAATAAAGTTTTTAATGAATGGATTGGGAGTTACAAAGGTTAATAAGTTGAGGAGCATTAAAATGAGGAAATATCTGGGAGTAGAGAGTTTAAACTAATTTAGCAAAAGAATTAATTTATAATTTTTGTTGCATAACCTCTCTGGTATTGCAATGTTTCTATTTGAGACGTAGTAATAGATACAATTTCAAAACACATGCCCTACGCAGGATTCGAACCTGCGTCTGGAGTCATACGCTTCGGACCAGCGCTCTATTGTACAAGCCACACAAGGCTGCGATAGTTTGGACACATACAGGAGGACAGGATTCCGAGGATACAATATGAACAAGATACAGGAAACAAGCAGAGAAAAAGAGGGAGACCCAGACCGATATGAGAAGAGGTTAATGAAGAAACACGGCTTATGAGAAATTGTGTTATCAGGAAAGGGGTGAATGAAAGAAAAAATGTAAAAAACTGGTAGGAAACCTGACAGAAAGAAAGTGAAGATAATTATACAAAGGTAGACCGAGACAGTGTGCGGGAAGCATCAGGCGTGGCTAGCCAGCCTTGATAAACCCAACGCACCAAAAATTTGGTGGGACCCTCATACACGTTCAGATATAGATTGATAGAAAACTTAATAGGGTAATAGAAGAGTTAAAAATGAGTATCTTAGTATTTCTGTTGTTTCAAACACAATGATTATGCAAAATAGATTCAAATGGAAATGGAGGTGCCCAACTATAATCAATAAGTTAACCAAACTAACGGAAATTGGGACCCAATCACAGGATAGGCCGCTTTTCAATTTTATCAAATTCTGAACCCTAGGAAGATGTCTAAAAGAAGCCTGGTACGTACTAATGTACTTCTAGAACTCAACATGTATTCTTTGTCTACCCAGACAGTAATGAGAACTGATTTTCACTGGGGACATTTCTTAGTAAGTTATGTGCGGTACTTTGCTGCAACAATGGCTCCAAGGTTCACAGTTCAGTTCACACATTTCATATTTAGTTCACATATTACTCTAATTCTTAATTAAACTCAAATTCTTAATGAGTTGCCTTGACATGATGTAATGAGTAAGTTGTATAGGAATAACCCTATCATGCAAGAGATACACAAATGTTATTCAAGATTGCTGGCATCGGGAATCGAACCCACTACCTTCTTTAAGAATAGGAGCAGCATTCAAGGTTGGTGTATGCTTTTTCTATAGTAATGCAGTTAACAGTGAACATCAAAATTTTGTTTTTTAGGCCTACTGCCAAAACTGACAGTATAAGCCAGCCACTTTAAAACCTTTATAGTGCAACATTGTAAAAATTTAAATTAAAAAAAAAACTTCCCTTGATCTTGTAGAGAAATATGTATGATTCCAAATGAACAACAAAATTGAAAAAATCAGAATTTGAGTTTATTTACAATAAAATATGATTTTTTTAATGCATAGTTCAAAATTAATCTACATCAAGTAAACAGTAGGAAAATCCTCTTGATTAAAATTTAGTGCTAGAAAATTCTATTTTTTGCGTACAAAACAAAACAGACGTTTATCCAGATTAATTAATAAAGATCCGGACCGACAGATTTAATTGTAGCTTTTGAAAAAATGGCGGGAAATCTGTATCCCATTTCTTTCCTATAAAGGGTTTTAAAGGCAGCAGCAGTTTTTAGAAATATCTTAAAAGTGCTATCTTAATAGAGATGCACATATTATGCAGATGTGAGCATGCAGAATATAATACCACTTCATTGCAATTTTAAATTTTGAAAAAATGAATAAAATTCTTACATGTCAAAGCACACAAGAAGACACTTGGCGACTACATAATTTGTATTTTACTCACCGCTATTCCTCGACGCGAAGGTTTCTTGGATCTCTGGGACAAATAGTGTTGCGGGCAGCGACGATGAGGGAACGGCTCCGCGGTCCGAGGTTCTAGCGTTGCGTTTCAACATTCTCCGGCCGGTAGTTGATGTGCATGGAACAATACAAGGTGCCATTAGCATGGGTTGTCAGAGGGTCATCATGTAGGGATATCCAAGTAAAGCATTATAAGTTAAAACAGTATTTACTAATAATTGATCATTTGTTTTTTTTTACTAAATACTATAAATATTTATTATGCCTTCTCACCTAGAACTTCTGATTATTTAAGTGGGAATTAATGCAACATTTTTTTGATTAATAAGATACAATTTTGTGCATTATATTATCTTCATTTGGAGATACAAACTAAGAGTTTTAGTCAACAATCATATTAGATTTCAGGAATTTAACCTGTAATCTTGTGCATTGGAAGCCATGAACCATAAGGGTCAACCAAAAGTTTAGTGAAATTACAATTTCCTGTTATGGGGGGGGGGAGGCAGATAGTACTCGACATATAGCTACACTGTGCTTACCAGTCACAAGACAAATGTTTCAAACCACAGATTATTAGGTATGACATCGGCATGTCATATTTTGAAGCAACGAAATTCGCGGGTGAAGCATGGATAAATGAAAATTAGCATGATGATACATTGATACTAGAACGTAGCCTTCACTACTCACATCGATCGTATCGAGAACTCAAGACCGTCTGACTTGCGTTCCTTGCATCTAAACTGGTTGTTATGTGATTGATTGTTCAAATTATTCAAGAACGTTTCTTAGTTAGTAACTAGTTAGTAGATCAAGTTAGAAATGGCACAGTACTAGCACACGAGGGTTCGGTTCATCCCACGAGCACTAATAGTTTCCGATACCGGTATTGAATAATATCAGATGAACACTTACTTGAAGTTTGAATCGAGAACAGAACAATAAAATAATGTGAGCATTATACGCCGAATTTGATCTATACGGACAAGTTTGGCAAATGACGCACCTTATGCACAGAGAGTCATCGACGAACACGAAACTGAGCTCGCCTCCTACGACTTTTGATAACAGATAAGACACATTCAGAGGCAAAATAACGAACATACTTCGCATTTAACAAAGTTTAGATATGTTTAGTTGGCCGATTGTAGATACCGCTGTGATGATTACTAGCGGACTGCAGATCAGATATAGGACATGACGCGACCTATAAAGACGAGATATCGTGGAATTACTTTTACTATCTACGGGACAGTCGGGATTCGAACCCACGCTGCCAAGTTATATACAGTTGAGTAGACTACCGTATTACATAAGCCACTGTCAAGATCTACAACACAAGAAAAAGTTTTATCGCAAGTCCGATTAATGTGACATAAGAATCTTGAGAAAAAGTAGATATTCGTTGGGAATAATTGTCAACGGTTACTATTTGAAAGTCGGGGCGGCCGGGCGGCTTACATGCAACACACGACCTATCCTCGCACGATGCACTGAGTCAGCAAGTTCCAAATCTGTACGAGATTAATAGATTGTATTTGTGATTTTCACCAAAAGCTTTTACCTACGTTACGATCGAGATAGAGGCAGGTTCACACAACAAACTAAAGTAAAGAAGTCGATCAAAGCCCATGACAATTTGTCCCTATCGGATTCGCAAATTACAGTTGAGGTACGGGAATTAAATATGCTTTCCTACTACCCATGGCGACGATTGCTATTTATTGGGACGCCCTGAACTGCACGTAAAAGTAATATTTTCTACAATTCACAGTACAGACTACTAATACGCGGGACTCGAGTTCAGGGTTATGGCTATGAATCCCACCTCACCCCAGCAATCCTTACGGAATAATTTTACTCGGCGATGAAGCGAATGCAAACTAAAATAATTAAATTATATTAAAGTTATTTACCTGAAGAGGGGCACACTTAAACCGGGACATAAACTACATACAGGACGCTTCCAATGCAGTGAAATTACCTAGGTGCCCCAGAAAATGAAAGTAAAATATTACTTTGAATTTAAAATTTCACGAATTGATAACATTAGGAACTCAGAATAGCCCAAAACCGAAGTAATTGAGGAAATTGGGTTTGGGGGAGTATTGGTTCAAGTTCATTGTATGAATGAATAAGTGGCTGAAGGCTGTTGGAATTCCTAACGGTCAAAACTGCAAGAAAATTTACAAAATATACCAAACTAGCTAGATTTGAATATTTCCTGTCTAGTGTCAATAACGTAAATAAGAATTAATTAATTAATTCTAGTAATAAGAGGACATGGTCAATATTGAATTGCATGCATTAGAAAACTACACAATGTATTGCAAGGAAATCAAAGATGAGTCGTACCTTGTAGTGTTGTGGGCTGTGGTGACTAGTAGACTGCTCGGCTCGAATTCTAACTGCATACTGATCTGCCGGGCAAGGGCAGACTCAACGGAAGTAGGCTGCGTTCGTGATGTCATAGTTGCCGGGGGCGACATCTATACATACAAGTTCCATCGTTTTTATTTTGTAGAATATTCGTAGAAAGTGAATTTTAATTATAAAATAAATGATAATAAAATAATAATAATTTATGTTACCGCGATAAGTTCTTTTATTTCTATTTTAAACAATATTCAGAGTAAAATCTCTCGTAATGTGAAGATGACGTTATTACATGCAAAGCAGGCTTTTGATTGGTTGGAAATGCGGTCATCTCGTCTAGCTGTTCTCTGGCTGGTGTTGGTGGCTCACCGAGTGTAAGATCATTGACGGCGCTAGTGGGGGGGGGGGGGGGGAAGCACTGGGAGGCGATGATAGAAGGGCGGTCAAACACTGTGTGATAATATTTTTTGTGAACGCAATTCAAGCATGAATTTGCAAAATTTGATTTTTGCCATTCATTAAAAACAGGATTTTAGTCGATAAAAAGTTGGGCATTGCGTTTGTGGTGCTTTAAATTCTAAAACTTACAGATTTTCCCCAAAATAACCTTGAAGGAGTTCGGTAGGCCTACATCAATGAATTTGTTTAAATTTTGTTTTGAATAAAACAGTTCAAGATTTCGTTCAAGATTAATTGAATTCCAGGACAAAATATGATCAATGTGAAGGAGGAGTGATATTTTATTATCTTTCAACATACCTGTGGAAAACGAAACAGAATAGTCGTCGAAATATAGTTTCATTCTATTTCCTTGTCTTTATTTACAAGTGCAGTGTACAGTCCAAATAACTCATTACATTATTAACCTCACATGCTATAAAAGTTTTATCATTATAACATCTATGAATCCATTGCTTGAACCCCCATTTTGAATTTCTGGATACGCCACTGCAGGTATTCAAAGTCGATCTGGCGACACATGGGGGGGAGGGTGATTTTACAAGTCCCGATTGCGATTGAGGTTTGCGGGTGGGTTGACCCCTAATAAAATGTTATTCCCCCCCCCCCCCAATCGTAACCCTAGCGTCGTCACTGTGTAGCAGTGTGCGCGAGCTCGTAGGTTCGGGTCAAACCTCCGACAACCGACAATTTCACAGAAAATGTTTGCCTCTTTGAACAGCTGTTGTGTCGTTTCTTTCACACAGTAGCGTAGGAACTGGGGGGCAGGGGGAAAAACTAACGTGAGCTAAATATTAATCCCAGAATTTCCGTAGTAAAAATACACATAAAGCACAAATGCTTATACAATTCGACAGTCACCTTGGTAAAACGAATGTGTTTACCTGTATGCTTAGTCATTACATAAAAAATTAGGTTGAAATTTACTAAAATGGGCCACTTTACGTTCATTTTTTCATTTTTTAGATCGCAGATAGTTGATGTAAAACATCGTTTACAGAGTCCTAGTGCAGTTAAAACATGTCGAAATAACTGTAGTATGGTGAAAAAAATCGCTTTCAGTGAAAGAGCTTCTGAAAGCTGGAGCTTTGCCCGAGACCCCAACTCCCGCCCACAAACTGCTAATAAATTTGACCCCTACAACTTTCGAAACGTTCCTAGGCGCCTGCTTTTACATCTACCTAAATACCTAATTAGATAGAACAACCTATCGCTATCAGGACAAACAATTATTCCCCCCCCCTTCCCCCTCAAACGTTGGAATCATTGCTCGAGTTTATCAATAGTAAAAAGTATTGACTTTTGCTAAGTTTTTCTCAAAAAGAGAATAATTCCGTTAAAACTTGACCCCATAACTGGAAGCTTATTTCGATGGTCTCTGTACTCAATCCAAAAACATAACATTCGTCGTTTGACCGAGCAAACTTCGTAAAACCTTCAGATTGTATTGTCAGTGGCGGTTATCGAGCCAGAAACCTCCCGAAATGTAAACCTGTATTTGAATTTACAAGCAGCTATAGAGTGCAGTTTGAAAACACTAATTACTGGCAGAGGTCATGTCGCACTTAGCCATATGTACCGTAAGTAACCCAGAAAACACGTCATGTGATGCAACACCGCCCTTGTCAATGTACAATAGGTTGGTGCATTGCATTGGTATCAACAAAAAGTTGCAAATTTTACTTAACCTATCGAAAGGAACTTCTATTATGTTTAATACGCTGCTAATTTTGTTTTAACGACATGTGTATGATATTGTGTTATACTTTTTCATGATCAACCTAAAAATAATAATGTGAAAATTAATATGAATGTACTTAACTAAAGCATCAAGACAACATGTAAGTGGACTGTTCCGACTACAATGGACCTCCCACAATCTAAATTGTGGGAGGTTCAGGACCGTAGTCTGTCTGAGAAGCCCCCCCCCCCCGCACGCCACCCAAGTCAGCTCACTACGAATAAACCGGGGGGGGTAGGGCAGTTTCATGATTTGCGCGAGACTCTAAGGTCCGTTCACACAATTAGCATTCGTAATTATTAAATAGAATTACTAAGTTGTCACATTGGATTGTCATAAAACTGTCCTGTCCACTTCCAAGTTACCGTCACCGTCAGACGTGCGTGACAAAAGTTCTCCCCACTCCAACTTAGCGATCATGTTTATGATTTTCGTAATGCGCAAAATCTAAAAAAACAAAAACAATCTAAGTTAATAAGAGACGCCGCTCCAATCGTGTCCAGCTTGTTTGCTCGGACTGGATATACAATTCTTAAATCGAGTCGGTAGCTAAAAATCATGAAAGGCACTCCCCACCGTTTCCCCCGATGGCGCGAATCTGGCTGTTTGACTCAAATAATTCTCGGCGACGTCAACGTGGTCGAGCTGATCTGTAAAAGATCACTGATTCACTGGTAAGATCTCACTGCTGTGTGGTTTCATGCTGCTTGGCTAACTAGCTGGCTACCCAGGCCCCAATTACTTGTACTCGTTATCTCGGTCGGGTGAAATGAGTCACGTTTACTACAGTTAGCCTCTACATATGCGAGGATTGACTCAATTCCCTCTTGTCATGTGTGGGTGGGTGAACTGTAATCTGGTATTTTGTTTCTTTGTACACGGGTTTTCTAATAGTTGTCGTGGTGAATTTTGTTGGCCTAAATTCTCTGTACCCATTTGAAGAGAACTAAAACAATTAATTAAAAAAGAAATGAGGGATAATCCCATACTTCCTTTCATTCTTGTGCCATTCTACCCTTCCAAAAACACTATTATTTTCAATTTACATCCCATGTCTTTCGCATCCAGCAATTGATACGCTACATATTTGCACATTCATGTGAGCAAACGCGTTTCAATGGAGTTGGTGGATGTTTGTGTTTCTCTTGAAATTTCAAATAGTGTCATCATGCATTACGGCATTTTTATTTGGAGGAGAGTTAGCCAGGCCCTGTTAAAAGATATTTAAATGTGTGTTTTCTTGTCTAATGTATTTGTCACTTTGTAATAAAATAATTTGTTACATACATGTTTGAGTCATTATTGAATAATTTATCTCTTCCATCCAGTACACTCTTTCAGTTCCTTGTTCACTACACGTTAGGAGAACTAGGGTTACCTAGATTACTCTTTTACAAGATCATGTTTGAATTGTCGCGCGGCAGTGATCCGGTCTCGTCTCGTGCGCTCTCATAAACTCCTACAATCCCTGGTAGGCAGAATCGGTTTCACGAAAATTTTTTTTTACTTAGAGTACGTTCGTTTGCCTTGCTCCGTGTACTCTGATGTACTCAGGTGCATGCAGAGTACATGGAGCAGAACAAATGAACAAAAATATCTTACGTTGAGTATTCGTGGAAACGTAAATATTCATGAAAATAAAAGCTTGGGTATCAGGGTTAGGAGTTAATGGAAGATGCTCGCGTAGTGTGTGTTTAAATATCTTACTGCATCAAGAGAGATGTCAATGCCCGAAGTGCAATTGAATAAAACTAGCTTGCCATGTAGCAGCAGTAATTCCACGTGACTCTCATAAACCTCCCTACATCCTGTAGGCAAATCGTTATCACGAACATTTTCGAAATTTTCACTTTAAGATTACGTCGTTTGCCTTGCAACCGTGTCTCTGATGTACTCAGGTTGCAAGCATAGTAACATCCAGTGTACGGGAGGCCCGCAAATGACCAAAAAAATCTCACGTTGATATTCGTGGAACGTAAATAATCGTGAAAAGAAGCTGTTATCAGGGATGTAGGAGTTAATGAGAGCTCGCGTAGTCGTGTGTTTAAATTCTTACTGCATCAAGAGCGTGTCAATGCCCGAATGCAAGTGAATAAACTCAGACTTGCCATGTAGACAGCAGGAATTCAAGTGGCTCTCATAAACTTCTACATCCTGTGAGTAGGATCGTTTTTTCGCGTAAACTTTCACTTCAAGATTACGTTCGTTTGCCTTGCTTCGTGTACTCTGATGTACTCAGTTGTATGCAGTGTACTCGAGTGTACAATGGAGCAGAGCAAATGAACAAAAACATCCTACGTTGAATATTCATGAAAACGTAAATATTTGTGAAAATGAAGCTGGTATCAGGGATGTAGGAGTTAATGATAGCTCGCGTAGTCCGTGTTTAATTCTTACTGTCATCAGAGAGGAATGTCAAGCCCGAAGTGCAGTGATAAAACTCAGCTTTGCCTGTAAGCAGCAGAATTCACGTGAAGCTCTCATAAACTCCTACTCCCTGGTAGGCAAATCGTTTTTCACGAAAGTTTTCGAAAATTTCACTTTAAGATTACGTTCGTTTGCCTTGCACGTGTACTCTGAGTTACTCAGGTGCAGCAGATTACATCCAGTGTCATGGAGCAGAGCAAATGAACAAAAAATCTCACGTTTGAAATATTCCGGTGAAACGTAATAATCCGTGAAAATGAAGCTAGTATCAGGGATGTAGAGTTAATGAGATCTCGCGTAGTCGTGTGTTTAAATTCTACTGCTCACGATAGGATGTCATGCCCGAAGTGCAAGTGCATAAAACTCAGCTTTGCCATGTAGCCATCAGAATTCAAGTGAGCTCTCATAAACTCCTACATCCCTGTTAGGTAGGATCGTTTCAACGAAAATGTCACTTCAAGATTACGTTCGTTTGCATTGCTTCGTGTACTCTGATGTACTCAGGTGTAATGCATGTACTCGAGGTACATGGAGCCGAGCAAATGACCAACAAAATCCTACCGTTGAATATTCATGAAAACGTAATATTTGTGAAAATGGAGCTGGGTATCAGTTATGTAAGGAGTTAATGAGAGCTCGCGTAGTCGTTTATAAATTCTTACTGCATCAAGAGAGGAATGTCAATGCCCGAAGTGCAAGTGAATAAAACTCAGCTTTGGGCCATTAGCAGCAAAAAAAGATTCACGTGAGCTCTCATAAACTCCTACATCCCTGGTAGGCAGAAATCGTTATCAATACATTTTCGAAAATGTCAAACTTTAAGATTACGTTCGTTTCCTTGCACCGGGGTGTACTCTAGTACTCAGGTGCACGCAGAGTCATCCAGTGTACAGGGAGCAGAGCAAATGAAAAAAAAAATCTCACGTTGGGAATATTCGTGGAAACGTAAATAATCGTGAAATGAAAGCTGGGTATAGGGATGTAGGAGTTAATGATAAGCTCGCGTAGCCGTGTTTAAATTCCTTTACTGCATCAAGAGAGGTGTCAATGCCCCGAAGTGCAAATGAATAAAACTCAGCTTTGCCATGTAGCAGCAGAGTTTCACGTGAGCTTCTCATAAACTCCTACATCCTGGTAAGGCAGAATCGTTTCACGAAGTTTTCGAAAATTTCACTTTAAGATTACGTTCGTTTGCCTTGCCTTCCATGTACTCCTGTGTACTCAAGGGTGTGGCCAAAAAAAAAAAAAAATGCAGAGTACCTCGAGTGTACATGGAGGCAGAGCAAATGAACAAAAAATCTCAATTCGTGGAAACGTAAATATTCGTGAAAATGAAGCTGGGTATCAGGGATGTAGGAGTTAATGAGAGCTCGCATAGTCGTGTGCAACAGGAAAGACGAGACAACAATGTGATCCCTTATTTGTTTAGGGGTTTACTAAAAATACAGGAGTTCTAGTGACAGATCACAAATAACATTAAGACAAATAATAACAAAATTAATAACATGTTTTTATTTACAACACTGACAGTTACATTAACATTACAATTCGAGCTCAGTGAAAGTAGAACATCCGAAAGCAGCATAAATAAAAACAATTATTACAACATGAAAACATCGTGAACACCGAGCTAAGCTTTGGTGCCACATGTCTGCATGGTTCCTTCTGCTTGGCTCTGGACTCACATGACACCCAAAATAAACATGGCGTGTACAACAGTGCCTCACCTGTAGTGAAGCATCTTTACGAGGTACCGTTACAAGGTACTTCTCACTGCAAGCTGTAAAACAGAACCTAGGGCTGGGACTGGGAGGACAGGAGAAGACATAACAGGAGACAATGGTATCATTGTTGTGTAACCAGCATGTATCCAGTCTAATCATCAAATCTCCTCAAATCTCATCCTTATCTTCAGTTTACATTATCAATAACATCAAGACAACACATGCATGCGTAAAAAGTTGATATGGAATTCAGTATTACGATTTAACATAAAACACATGTCTTAAATAATGTCCAAAAGTCCCTTATCTTTCTGTTTATCTTCGAACCACACGAACTTGATGCATTTTAATTTGTGTTAAACCCTTATCTTTCTGTTTCTCTTCGAACTGATACCACACGCACTTGATGCATTTTAATTTGTGTTAGTGTACAAAAGTCCCTTATCTTTCTGTTTCTCTTCGTAGTAATGCCACACGAACTTGATGCATTTTAATTTGTGTTAAATAATGTCCAAAAGTCCCTTATCTTTCTGTTTCTTCTGTTTTCTCCTCAAACTGTTTGCGCGGAACTTGGTCACAGCCGAGATGGCATTCTCCACGTCATCCGGGCACATCCCCGCTTTTCTTGCTGCGGCCCAGAGGCAACGGAAGACGGACCACAGTATTCAAAATGTTGGGGGTGGCTCAATCTCGGTCCCTCTACCTCGGGAAGTTTTCGGTTTCTCTGTTGCCTCCGCGAAGTCGAAGAGTTGGTGTTTCATCATAATCAATGTCAGAGTCAGAGGCACTGCTTGGCAGATACTCGTTGCGAATAGGTAGCGGGGAATTTTGTGTTATACAGGCTTCTCTGACTATTGTGCGTCTATGTTTCCTGGATTGAATTAAGCGTAGATCGACTTTGTAGGAAGACGGTGGGGCCGAATTCTTCATCTCGGACTGTGCGACGTTTCTTCACCCATTCATCTTGGGACATTACTGAAAACAAACATGCAAAACAATTAGTACAATCCTGGAAATGCCTAATATTCGCTATTATTGATATACTAAACCGATTCTTTGAATGCCGGTTCTTTCCAATACATGACTAGAATCAAATAAGAACTAAAATAATAAAGATAAAAAATTTCTTGGATGGTTTTTGCTAAATTTTTTTTATGTAGACTATGTGTCATGGACACAAGATAACATTGAAAAACAGGAAGCTTCATTTGAGAAATTAAGTTTTCATAATTTCACGATTTTAGAGATAAATAGATAGATAAAATAATATCCATTGGTTTCTGTCTAACATAATTTATAAGGACATGGTAGAACTATAGAGTGTTTTCCTACATTCCCGTAAATTTTAGTTGTTCAGTTTTATTCTACGTATGAGAAACATTTAAATTTTTATTTTAAAAAATTGTTTATTTGATAGTAGTGAAATCGGTATTTATGTACTGGTGACAGCAAATATATTGGATATGCGAGTCCTGTTTGTAGTTGTAGATAGATGTATATAGTTTGGCCCACCTTCTTTCTCCTTGGTAGTAACCCCGTCCTTGCCGACATCCCATGGCCGTCACCGTACTGCCTTTTCTTTGCCCCCATCCAAATTGTCTTTTTTTTTCTCTTCCTAGCTCTTTCTTGCTTCCTCAGCTTTCTTTTCCTTCTGCCGCTTTCTTTTCTTCTTCCAACACCTTTGATGATCGTCTTCTGGTTCCGATTCTGAAGAGTAAATGAAAACGTTAACAGGATCATTAAAAACTCTTCTTTCTATGCAAGGAAGTGGGGAGAAACATTTACTAGAAATAGGCTAAATACTATAGTAAAAAGGTTTCATCAAATTTATAAAAAAAAGATAAGTACAAAATATACAAAAAGTAAAAAGTCACACAATTAACAATTACCTACACAGATATTCTAGTATCTACCATCTACCCCAATCATTCATATCAAATAAAATAAAATCTACACCAATTTCGCTTTGAGCCAAGGTTATTTATTGACTACAACTAGTTTTAAAATTAAATGTGATATTTTGTGTTGATAATTATCTGAATGTATTCCATAAACACAAACAAAAACAAAAAAACACATAGACCACACAGGATTTATATATAACTGTCTTCGAAGTCAAGGGCGGTAAGCCACCTGCCGGTCCTCAGGACAACTAACAAATTCCAGGTTTGCCCGCCACTGCACGCAACAACATGGCGGTGTACCGTTCTAGGTTTAGTCCACCCACGATGAAGATCGGGAGACGCCGGAACAAGTATTTCGCAATATCCAACCTTGGAAATTGCAGACAGCCTGTGCTGCGGTAGAACCAGATAGGGTTAACACGCAACTCGCAGACCCAAAGAGTATTTCTAAACACCAGTTGGAGGTTTCCCGTTTGTTCTATTAGAGGTAAATTCAAGTGTGGCGAGAATAGATTTCGTGAGCCCTCACCCCTCTGGGTAATGACAATACCTCACCAAAGTCAGTTTGTTGCTTGTCTAGATTAATGCAATAGTGTTATGCAATGCAAAGAGTGGTTACAAAACTCCATTGAATATTGATTTCGAGTAAGGCCCTAAATTGACAAATTTGCAAAGGTGTTTAATGATTTTTTTTTATAAAAAAGGTTCGGCTCTGAGTTAAGAACCTTCCGTGGCGTACACTTTCAATTTCTTTCCGATTCCACTATAAAAAAAATTGGTTATTTGTCAATGGAATAGCTCCATTGTTAATATTCTAGAAGAAAATATTGATTTCGAGTCGGACCCTAAATCGACAAATTTGCAAAGGGGTTTGTGAATTTTTTGACGAAAACATCAAATGCCCGATGGGGCAATTCTATCACTGTCCACGTGTACTCAATAGATAGTCGTGACGACTGACAGTGACAGTTCCCGGTTCTGTTCATCAACGAGTAAGAAAACCGCACCCGAAAGTCCGGATCTGGGTCGAGTAACCTTCCGTAAATCTCTCGATTTCTTTCCGATATCACAATTAATTAGTTATTTGTCAATAAAATAACTCCCTTATTAATATTCTAGAAGAAATATAACTCCCCAAGAAACTTGTAGTTATAAGGACTTTTCTAATGGATGCTAGGTTTCACAATGCCAGTTGGAGGTACACTATTATTAATGGAAACAATGCTACCCTTAAGTGCAAAAATTAATTTAGGATGCAATGCTTTATTAATATTTACCCTCATCCTTAATAATTTATTGCAGAATATAGCGACACGACGGGGATGTCTATTTGCTTGTTATTTTACCACCATCTACCCCAATAAATAATTTAAGATAAAAAGGTATACATTCTTGCACATAAATAACATTGCATTTTGTCCATTAATAAGGGGATATGGGGATGAAGTATGAGAGGGATGTTTATTCCTATTCGCGTGGTTTTACCGCCATCTGCTGCAATAAATTAAATAATCAAATATGACGGTATTTTAGATATATAAGATAAAAATTAAAAAAGTGCCCCCAACTTTAATTAACTTCCTTCGACTAATATATTAAATATTTGTAATAAACTAAATGAAAATATTATTTTAAAATGAATTAAATTTGGTTTAAGCTAGAAGTAGACCAACAGTAAAATGCAGAAAAGGCATGTTATTAAAAAAGATTAAAATAACAATCAGTATAATATGTCGTCAGAGTTCGTAGGGTGACTAGTTAGACGTAGCTCACAGTCATAAAGATCCACCCAACGATATTGAAACAGCTCACGGGAAATTTGGATTATTCCTCCTAGATTGTTGGCAGCACAATGCTTTGTATAGATCATAGCTGAATATCACGCGTTGATTCCTCGCTGTGACTTAGTAAGTGGATCGAGATAGATAGATAGATAGATAAGGGTCTAAGGGAGAGAGAGAGAGAGAGAGAGAGAGAGAGGACTGTTGCAGCCAGGAGAAACCCCCTGATTACGATGATATCATCTTCCTTTACCGTGCAATGAATCTCCCCCCCCCCCCCTGAATCACCGAACCTCAAGTATCACTTCATAGCCGTAAACATTCAAGACGATTGGATTTAGTTCTTGATTTTGATTACTCCAACATATGGCAGAGATAGGGATTTATGGTAAAAACGAAATTGTACACAGATAAAAACGAAAATTTATGAATATTTTCAACAGCCATTCACCGCATTTGGGATTAACCCATGTTTTGGCGCGTACCACACTTTGAGCACCACTGCTCAAATATTTTAGTCTCTAGTTGGTAATTTTCGCTCGTCGATAGTGTCTGCGCACAGGGTTGGCTTGTTGGTTTTAAATTTTAATGTCCCCCACTGACTGAGCGTGTAGTCTCTAAATACGAATATATTTAATTACTACTACCTACTTATTTACTATTTAGTACTGAAAGATAGATATCAAATATTGCCAGGTAAGTCCCTTATTGGATTATTTGTGTTTTAAGGGCGATTTTTGCCGGTGTTGACGCCTCTCTGTCAGCGACTCAGCGACAGTAGCATTACAACAGAACCCCGTTTAATTATGTTCTATGTAGAGAGAACCTAGGGCCTATGCCCTCGCAAAACAGTTTAACTTTGTACAGATTACTATATATGTGATAGCTCAAAAGTTCGTTCTTGTTACTTTTTAACAACGTCGCTTTATTTGCAAATGCCACACTACTCAGTTTTGGGTGTTTATACCGCAGACCAAAAGTTATACACCCATCAAAAGATATAAATCAGTGTTGCCAGACGTGCCATAATTGATCGTTTTTATGCATAATCTAGGGTGTCCATTCATATCGATAGTGCATGTGCCATAGTGACTAAAGATGCCATAGTTTTAGATGTTGACATAATTAGGGTAATTTGTTGCATTTTTTAATACAATCTATAAGAAAATTCAAATTTCTCAACGTTATTATTCATATATATTTGAATTTTATTCGTTGTTTTGTTGAATTCAGAACAGTCAATTTGTGTGTTATCTCTTTAACCTAGTTTGAAAGACCGCGCTGACGGTGATTAACAGTTGGTAACACTGCGTCATGTGAGTCGATCGATCGATCAGCATCATGTGAGTCGATCGATCCGAGTATTCTCACCCTCGCGCCGCGCCGCTGCTATGTTCATCTGCCAGTCACAATTCACGTTTTCACTTCGGTTCATATCATTGTTAATAGCTTGTATTTGCACTTATGTACACGCATTTGTAGTCTTGTATTTTTCAGCTGTGCATATTATTCTCGAAATCGATAATTTCCACATAGATGTTCAATAATTCCATTTTGGAGTCTGGCAACACTGGATTATAAGAATCTAGATACCATAATACATTTGAGAAGAGAGTTTTAAACAAACATTTACATACCATAAAACATACATTCACAGCCTTATGTCAGTAAAGCCAATCAATAATAGACGGGAAGATCACTTGGTAGGTGTACCTGCCAAGTGCCAAAAAATATGGTTGCAAAGACATACATGCCTACTGTGCAAAATTTGTGTCGCGGCCTACTGGTCGCTTTGGTTTATCCCTCCTAAAAAATCAGTTATTGAACTGAATGGGGTCTCTAAATACGAATTTAAAATGTATGTAATTTTGTATTTATTTAGCAATGCCGAGGTTGTTTTTGGGGTCGCAAAAGATATCAGCCGACAGCCCGATGTGAGGTCAGCATACTCTGGCCGGTGGGATTCCCTATATAATTTTGGCTTACGGGCATGGAACCCGACCCTTATGTGCCATGATCCTTAGATGCAGGAATCACTCGGAATACTAATAGAGCCTAGATAAGAGAATAGTAGGCCTGGCTGTAGAAACAGTCCAAGAGTTTCATAGGTTTGGTGGAGGCGCCGGTACGCGTATCACGGACATGGTTGCCGGACCCTTATGGGGCTGATCCTTAGATGCATGAATACACTCGGATCTAAGAGGCATAATAAGACGAATAGTAGGCCTGGCTGTAGAAACAGTCTCAAGAGTTTTCATAAGATTTTGGTGGAGGCGCCGGTACGAAAATAAAAACAATCAACACATTATTACGATAGTATCGGGATGTACGGCCTGTTCGATAAAATTGTATTGAAAAAGCCAATCACATTTTTGGATTAAACAAATATTGGTCTAGTTGTTTCATTTCAAATGTAAATAAAGGTCAGTTTAGGGCGCCTAAAAATAAGGAAATGAATTTTACATCTAATGTAATAATGTCATCCAGTTTTCTAAGCACTGATTTATGAAGGATGTCAAAGACGAAAATACTAATTTATAAGGCAAAATTAATGAAAAACAAAGTGTAAGTAGTCATTCGATGTTTTTGTTAAGATATTATAGGTAGCAAGAAACTCTATAGAGAGAGACTATCGCACTTTCCACAATAATGGCGAGATAAACTTTCAACACACGAGCTAAACGGTTCTATACATCTCAATATAGCGTGATGGTGGAGGTGGCCGGCGTCCTCCTTTGTAAATCTGGTTTTTTAACTGAATAGGATAGATGATTATAAAAATACAAACAAATTTAAATAAAACCTCGTTTTTATAATTTCGACTTCCCGAACCATATAGACGTGGGTGTCGAATCTTATAACAGGCCTGGTTTTAGGTAACCATGTTTCCCTCACCCCCATCATTGTGTTTTATTGTCACCATAATAAAAAAATAAGGTCGGCAAACTCTACCACTAACATAAAGTTTATACGTATACAATTTTCTGAAAGGAGCGGCACACCCACTACTCGCAAAAAAACTTGTTATTAAGTTTCTGTTCTGAATGGGAGCTCTAAATACGAATGTATTTATTTAATTTTGTTATTTATGTGTAAAACGCATTTAACTGGAAACAAACACTAATACTTGCTATAAAAATTAATTCCTATCCTAAAAAAAATCAGTTCTGTGACGGATCTAGCCCTAAATATGAACTTATTTTATTTATTTTATTTATATTTATTAGAGCCACAAACGCTACCACTTAACATAAAAACTAACGTTAGTGAGGCATTGGCAGATTGAAGCGTTTACATTATTTCAGCCTCTCTCGCTCCAACACTATAGCGTTAGTAATGGGTTTTTAATCCCCAGCCCGCCTACGTGTTTAAGTTGTTGTTGGTGTTGCTTTATGGCACCACAGTGAGGAAGGTTTCTGCGTACAACCCAATCACCGCTGGGTTTAGAAAACACACGTATGTCTGGCAGAAGTTTTGGGTGTTTTTGTCTACGGCTGGATGTGATAAGTTCACTAGTTGTTGTTCACTTCTCAGTTGTCTGAGCCGGGCCGACGAAACGTGGTTTTATACTCAACCCTGTAGTAGTACAGAGAAGCGAGTCAAGCACTGCAAGAGGCGGTGGACCTTTGTAGTGGCGACTCGGCCGTAACTGCGGGTTTGCCCCGTCGCGCAGGCCTTTCGTAGATGTGAAATCCAACACACCCCACTCGACGGACGTCCTTCGCGCGGGTCGCTGGCTGCAAGCCCTAATCTTCTCCCGCAGTGCTGGCAAACCTGGGACCCTGCAGCGGCTTCGTTAGTACATAATGTCCCGCACGCATGTCTTCCGTGGGCAGTATTCCAGGAGGACGGTGCTTGGTCTACGACGTCCTCGATATCGTGGTATCGAGATCTATATGTTTCACTCGGTTGCCTATTTTCTCAGACAAAGAAGAAAAAAGGTGTAGCTAGGTTAATGCACCCCTGGTTGTTCCTCTGGGGCAGTACCTGTTGGGTCCTTCCCTGGCATGTCCAGGTCGCTTAGGAGCTGTCGGAGCCATGTAGCCTTGGGCAAGCTAGAGTGGTGGCCACATACTCTGCTTCGGTTGAGGGAGGGCTACGCAGTTTTGGTTTTTCTGCTCAACCAGATATTGTATTGCTCCTAGTTAAATTATGTAACCGCTCCTCGATTTTCTGTGCCATTTGTCACCTCCCCAGTCCTGCGTCGGTGCATCCTGAGAGTAACAGTGCCCCCTGAAGCGCTTGCTCCTTAGTGGGAAGAGCGGCGGTGCACAAAATTTTAGGTAGCGTATCACTCTCTTTACCGCCGTCCAGTGCCATGTCCCTGGGATTTTCGAGTCCACTCCTACTCACGATGCTTATGGCGTGGCGATGTCTGGGCGTGTGCGTTTTGCAAGGTACAGGAGTGGCACCACTGCTTGTCGGTACTCTTTGTTATCCTGGTATTGGTTTTCCTCTACCGTTTTGGCTCATTGTAGCTGGCGTCCATAGGTGTTGTGATACACTTGGCACTTGCCAATGTCCGAACCGGTCGATAATGGTAAGGATCTTTCCGCGTTGGTGTAGCAGCAGGTCACCCCGTTTGCATCTCTGTCCGATTTCAATCCTGAGGTATTGTTTTGCCTCGCCTAGGTCGTATTGTGGGCGAAAGAGCTATTCAGGGTCTACATGAAGTTGGTCGAGCTCCTCTTCCGTGTTGCGCATACTAGCAGGTCACTACGTAATGGGTGGACGTAGGTGTACGTTTGTCCCGCTCCTTTCACGGTACAAACAGCATCAGCGTTGCTTTGTGAGAACCCCTAACTTGTTATTGTTCGTGGGCTTTGGAATTCCAGGTCCCTGGCCGATTGCTTTAGACCGTACAAAGCTTTTTATTGAGCTTGCACACCATTCTTCTTTCCGGAATGACGAAGCCTTCCGGCTGTCTTCAATGTAATCCCCTTCCTCGGATAGGTTGCCGTTGAGAATGCAGTCGACACTCCAGTGCCTTATTTTTAGGTCTTTAAACAGTGGCTATTGTCGAGTAGGGTCTGATGTGGCGTCATTTGCACTGGGGGCGCAATGTTCTCGTCCGTAGTCCTTCTCCGTACTTCTGAGAGATCCTTTCGCGACTAACTGCTTTCGAAGCGTTCTATGTTTTCCGCTTGCATTTTTCTTTGGCCTTGAAGGTCCCACTTGCTTCCGATTGCCTTCTTTGTTTTCGGGCAGGGTAGTCAATGACCAAGTGGCGTTGTCATGAGAGATTCATATTCCTCGTTTGCCCGCTTTTGGTCCACTCTTCCTTCAGTCTCCCTTCCATTTGGGTCATTTCTCTCCAACTTCCTGTTCGACGACCTCTTCTCTGGCTAGGTACGATAGTCTCTTGGAGGAATCCCTTTGCTAGTGTCTTGCATGATTTTCTGTTGTCTTCGGAAGCCGTTTCGGCTGTCTCTTGATCTTGTCGCTGGGGTTATCTGGTGTTCGACGCTGCTTTCCTGGTTCTTTGTGAGATTGAGGTTTACCCGAGTCTACGTTTCGTTGCTTCTTCCTTCGTTCTTTTGCTGATAACTTCGAAGCTGGTCGTTCATCCTGGTTTATGGGGGGGGGGGTGGAAATGTGCCTGGTTCTGCTGACGATGATTTTCCCGTAGCTGTAGTTTAGTATGCGGTATCCCTTGGCTTCCTTCCGCTGTATCCAACGAGAGTTCCTTCTTCGGCTCGGGGGTCTAGCTTCGTCCTCTTCTCCTTGGGTATATGGCTGTAACTTGCTTCCAAAAACTCTGTGGGAGGGAAGGGGAGGATTTTTGTGGGAGAACTTCGGTTTACTGCCGAACCACAGTTCATACAGTTTTCTGCAACCATTTATGCTGGCAAGCGTCTTTGTAGGTAGTTGGCGGTGGTACTACTGCTTCTCCCCAGTACTTGTTGGGGGGACGCGTCGAGTATCATGCTATCTTTGCCATTTCTGTAAAGAGGGGCGTTCTTCCTTTCGGCTAATCCGGTTTGTTGGGGAGAGTACGTACAGAGAGTTGCAGTTTCGATGCCTTCCTCTCCAGGACGATTTGACGGCTGCATTTTTGTATTCTCTCCCGTTTGTCGCCCCTAATCTTCTTATATTTTGGTGTTAAAGAATTGTTGTTTGACCTCTTGCCGAGTAAACTTTCAGCTTGTCCAAGAACTTCGTCTTTAGTTCTCAGTTAGGATAGACCGTGCAGTATCTGGAGTAGTCGTCAGTCAGTGTCATGATGTACCTCCTTTCCGCCAGGGGTTTGGTTATTCATCGGTCCGCACAGGTCAGAGTGGAACCATCCGAGAGGTTTATCTGTCCGCGTATCCTCCGTCTTTTCTTCGGGAAAGTCTTTTTGGTTAGCTTACCCTTCACGCATGTAATGCACTTTTCCCGCATGTCGCAGTCACCGAGTGTCATACCCATTGCTAGATTTTCTTTCTTCAGTCTTCGACCGGCGTCGGGGTTTCGGGTGTCCCATGCGTCTGTGCCATAGGTGGATGCGTTCTCATGATTTCCTCTTGGATTAGCAGACTTTGCGCGTTGGCCTCGTTTCGTCACTGTCTTAGCCAGACTTCGACGAAGTTTTGCTTCTTTCCGAGGCCTATGGCTAGGGGTTTCTCCGAGTTTTTTTGAGAACACGGGGGGGGGGTGCACTGATTGCTGTCGAATTTTACTGAGAACCCAAGCTTGGTTAGTGTGGGCACCGATAACAGGCTGCCCGTCGAGGCTGGGGGATGTACAAGCACGTTTGAGCCAGCACGTTCAAGGGTCCCTCCTGGGTGACTTGTACCCCCTTGCATTTCAGGAAGGCCCTCCCCACTCCCTCGTACTGCATGTAGCTCCCGTTTGCGAGTGAGACGGTGCACGACTTCTCGTCCGATTCTGAAACATGCCCTGTCTTAGTCATGTGGCATGTTTTGCTCCGAGTCAATGAACCATGTTGTTGTTTTCTTGACTTCCCTCCGCCTTGAAAACATACGTAGCGCGGTTTCTTCATCGTCGCTTTGATCCGCCTCGCTTCTTATGGCGCTCTTGACTTTTTCCCTGTTGACTTTGTTTCTCTCTTGAGGGTCCGGCAGTCTTCTTTAAAGTGACGCGGGTTTGTTGCAGTGGAAGCACTTCATTCTTTCCACTGTCCCGTAATTGAGGTCCGGTTTTTATACAGCTTCCATTGTATTGCCGACCCCAATTCTGTTTCCGTTCTTCGGTTAAACTCTCCTTGGAGCTTGCCGGATAACGAAGTCGAGTGTTTATGTCACCTCGGGTCTAGCCTCCACAGTGCTGTGATTAGCATGCCATAGTCTCTGGCATGCTACACCACAGTAGGGCTGCACGTGGTTTTCCTTGATCTCTTCGCCCAGTCCCCCTGATCTCCTTAACTAGCGCAAGTGTTCTGTTGATGTGCTCATCCATACTTTTGCTCGTTTTTGAGCCTGAGGCTGTACAGTTTCCGGGGGTGGGAGAAAAAAAAGAGATACGAACTTTGAGGTTAAGTTAGACCTTTCGTGCACCTTTCTCAGGGCCAACCAACTGCATTCGGGCGGACGTTTCCATTCCGCACGGGGATCAGGCTGGTCGTCGCGAGAAGTAGGCAAATTGTGCCCTGGCACGTTGGTCCTTCTTTTTCCATGCTGTATTAGGCTGCGATGGCGTACCTTGCCTCAACTGTGTCCAAGTCGTCCTTGCTCAACAGGCCATTTCTATTTGAACTTCCACAGCTGTAATTTTTGTTGTTGAGTTTTTGTGGGGAGACTTTCCCGTCGCTGGACACATGGCTAGCCTTGGGCTGAGTCCTAGGCTAGGGCTATAGTTAGTGTTCCCTCACCTGCTTATTCGCCGACTCTGCTTCGGGATTCGAGGGTTTTCGCTGAACTGTGGCTGGGTGAATGACTTATACACTTTACCTACAGATTTAAACTATGAACGGCCCAACCTGTTTATAAGTTCACTAGTTTTGTACTTCTAAGGTGTGGCTGAGCGGGCCGCGAAACTGGGGTTTATACCAGCCTGAGATAGTACAGAGACGCGAAGTCTAATCCTGCAAGAAGCGGTGACTTGTAGTTGGGCGACTCGCCGTACGGGGGGTTCCCGTCCGCAGGCGTTCGTAGCAGTAATCCCAACCAGCTGAAAAGCAACTTTGCTCTACCTTACTATCCTAGAACTAAGATGCTCTGGCTTAGAACAACCACTTGCCAATTTTCAACAATGTGAGAAAACTGTCATTTGACTATGTACGTTCAGTATATCTATGACCACGTTATGAAAAATTGTCCTTAGAGTGTAAGTATAGCCTACGCCTTCTTCTACAAGAGAAAACAAAAACAAGTCAGACCCATTTGTAAAAAAAAAATCTTGAGATATATAACAGTTAAAGATGCACTCTCATACTGTTTTAGGTCGCTTATAATAAATTACAAAAGGTGGCCAATTAATTTTTTTCTTTGCCAGTTTAAACAATGTGTATCACCTTAAATCATAAATTTTTTGGAATAAGCAGACAATATTAATGATAATTATTTGCTTAAAAAAATACACAAATGTGACTATAGTGCGTCATTCATTAGTTTACAATATTGCAGTTCGTAAATACTGCAGGCAACGACATAATAGTCAGCCATGTAGAACCTTTAAAGATACGTGATGCAATATTTTAGTTTATTTCACATGACTTTTTTGTAACCTAATTTTTTCCATGATTTCAAGACCTATACGTACTCTGCTCAATCAATATTTTACTTAAACATTGAAACCATAAAAAGGAACCCACCTTCATCTGGTGGCAGCCCCATCCGCCCCCTCTTCCAGCTGTCTTGCTGCCTTGCGCCGCGCTTCAGCTGCTGTTGTCTCCTGTCCTTGATGTCTGCGCAGTAGCCTTGCTGTTTCTGTGTCTCTTAGCGCAGCTTGGACAGCGCATCCTGCTGCGCTTTGCGCTCTGTTCGTCCGCGAGAAGCCGTAGTAGGCCCAACGCCGTGACTCGAGCCTCTGGAACAGTTTAACACAAATTACTTATTTTGAAATATCATTACAAAATAGCACATTTTTTTTCAAATCTCAACAGTTTTCCAATTTACAACCACACAATGGAAATTCTTCTTTTAAAGCAAGGCAGCATTTTAGACTCTTGTAAATGTTTGGCATCGTACTTTTG
This sequence comes from Sweltsa coloradensis, assembly GCA_024449915.1. Lineage (NCBI taxonomy): Eukaryota > Metazoa > Arthropoda > Insecta > Plecoptera > Chloroperlidae > Sweltsa > Sweltsa coloradensis. Next base: position 9,428 of record JAMZAV010002860.1, on the reverse strand, counting down.
TAAATCAGTTTCATAATATAAATATCGAAGTAGGGTTGTTCAAAATTACATATCTAGTTCAATGGATGTTTCCCTTTATTTCAAGGTATTCGGTATAGAAAGATAAGAAAATGCATTTTATTATTTTTGTGCTATGCATATTATTGTATTATTGTAGTGCATAAAATTATAGTAACATTAATAATATATTTCTTGTCATGAGTAGTTAACCCTACCAAACATGAAAACGGATATAATATTATGTGGGGTCTAAAGTCGAATGACAACAATTTATGGAAACACGCCCTGTATGTACAAAGTGATGGTAAAACAATGTTGGACATGTTCACGTATTTGGATTTATATGTTTTTGACTATTGTAGATAAATATTATACATGATTGCGAATATGTGATGATATGAATTGCTCTTTACTGCATTCTTTAGAACTCATCTTTGGGTCTAGGGATTGCCCTTAATATGTTGAAAGAGAATCAGAGAGGGCATACAGCCCTATAGCAAGAATGCCTGATTCCCTTCATTTAAACTAATTACAATAACTTAAATGTAATTTGAAACAAAGGATAAATAGTCCAATAATTACTAATGTTGTATATCAAAATAATGGTAAGCCTCAAAGTAGTATACCAACATATAAAAACAATTTAATTAAAAGATTAATTTTATTCTATTCTTGAAATTGGTAGCATCTTTGATTTCTAGAGGATAGTAGCCAGTATTCCTAAAGTAACAGCACGGTTTATGAAAATGATTTTGGTAGATAGATGTTCTAGCATGGGGAGTGTTTGACAATTAGGCCATATTTATGTCGGTTTAACTGTCCTTTCTGAATTGTTTTCTTTTAAATGGAATCAAGGTCAGTGACAGGAATACCGGTAATTAGTAAGTTACTTAAAAATCTAACATCAGTTTGATTTACATATTCTGTATTGATGCAGGTCCACATTTTGTTTAAACGCTCAGAGGCACTTTCAGAATAAAAACCATTTTTTTAAATAACTTTAGTTGCACGGTTTTGAATAACCTCAGTTTATGCATGTTTAGCTGATAAGTTTTGGGTGCCAAACTGGCAGACAACCATACGTTAATATGGGCGAATAAGAGATAGATATGCAGTTTTAAAGATTTCCGATTTTACTTTATATATAAATTACTACTAACAAAACCTAACACGAAAGCTCTGTCTCTAACTTTGTCTGTAATGAAAATCCCATTTCAAAATCTGAAGATATAGTGAGACCAAGGAGTTTTTAAATAGTTTTTGTTTCCTCACTAGAGCATTACCTAAAAGAATGTAATTAGAAGCATGGGTGATTTGGACCTAGTTAGACGTATGGTACTGCGATTATGCTTAGCATTTAAGCTGCATACAAGTTCACAAGCACCAATTTTCAAGAGCAGATAAATCTGCTTGCAATCCATAAACTCTCCTCTAATCCTGAATAGTCAAAATAATGGTTGTAATCATCACATACTGGTTAAACTTGAGATGAAACAACTTGAGGAAGATCTAAAAAGAAATTGTAAATAGAGAGTGCCCAATACAACCCTTGTGGCACCCAGAATAACATGAGCTTCTACAGATCTGAGAACCATTAAAATTACAGATTGTTTCCTATTGGAAAGATAAAGATCTATCCACCCTTTTACCTTGTGTTTCCAACTTTATAATCCTTGTTTTAATTTTGCTATTCAATTTTGTGGTGGAGAGACTTGGTCAAGCTTTTGCCCCATTCTAATGCAATTCAGTCAAACCTGTTTGACAGAAGTATTCAAGTGAATTTAACCACTGTCGATAACGTCAGTTAAGAGAGTTACGCATGACCTTTTTGTATAGAAACCGTGCTGATTTTAATTGATAATTTGTTTCTTTTAAAGTGATTAAATAACCGTTTAGCAATCATTTTTCTCCATACCCTTGCATGCAAGTGAGGTGAACGAAATGGGCCGTGTACATTTCGATCTTTCATCTATCTCCCTTCTTAAAGACTGAACCGACAGATGCTTTCTTCCATATCAGGATTCAGAACACTTGCAGTAGTGCGGATAGATTGTAGATACTGCATGATAAGGAGCCAAGCCTCAGCACAAGTATCTGAATTCGGCCCGGTAAGAAGATCAGGTCCAGGCGCCGCGTTGGGTCGAATCTTTTTTTCAATATTTCCTGAACTTCTTCTTCGATGAAATATAGTTATCTTATGGGAGGCAACTGGCCAATTATTCCTGGATCCAGTTAGTAAAGGGAAAGACGTGTCCAATTAGGAGTAAAAGTTGTCATGAACTTTTTATTGTGAATGCATTTGCCAATTTCTACTGGATCTGAAAGCTTGGACACCATCGGAAGTGTAATGATCGGGTGGCAAGACTACCTTTTCTGCTATGAATATATTTCCAAAATTTCTTCGGGTCATTTCCCATCTTTCCCCACATATTCATCATGAGCATTTCTAATTGATAGTAGTAGTATTAGTAGTAGTAGTAGTAGTAGTAGTAGGTTTTATTTCCAATACAAAGTGTTACATTGTAGTTGACCCGATCTAATCCTCTGTGAGGAAATTATGACAATAGGGTATTTGGAAAAATGTTTTAAATATCAGTTAAATAAATAAATAGATTACCATAGTAGGCTATATAATAACTAAGAATATCTACAATGAAAAAAAAAAAATACGATTAATATTACACTTAAATTTTGAATTATAGATAAATAAATATATTTTAAAATCCATAGGCCCCTATCACTAGTGTCACTTGTGTAACCTGGACATAATTGAATTTTTTTTTTTTATTGAGCAGTAGGTATCTTTGAAGGCTATATGTGTTTTTGTCTTCTAGGTAATTCTTGAACTGAGTAATACTGCTTTTTTTAAAAAATTGATTTCAGCTTGTTTTGAATGAGTTTACATTGTTTATATTTTTTTATTTCTTGTGGCAATTTTGTTGTAAAGTTTTGAGTTTATGTATGATGAATTTAATTGTATTGTTTAGTTTTGAGGTATTGTGTGTGAATTGTTTATTTTGACGTGTTTTGTGAGAATTGATGTCGCTGTTGATTGGTATGTTCATTGGTTTGTTTGTGTATTTTACAAGATGAGTTTGCATTATGTATAAACTGTAGAATGTTAATATCTTATGTGTTATAAAGTGTTCTTTACAGTGAGGTTTTATGCCAAGAGTCTTTTCTTTGTCCTTAGACCCAGAATGATCTGGAGCTTTTTTTTGCAATGTTAAAATTGTTTTTGCATTTGGGGGAACCACCCCCAGAATTCTACTCCAGATCTGAGATGAATTTCAAAGTTTGCGGAATATGCTATTTTAGCTGTTTTCTATAATTTAAATTGATTTTATAATCCTTAATGCATATAGTAGAGTTTTAATTCTTAGACAATTTTCACATTGTGTTTGTTTCCAATTTAATTTTCATCAATTCGTTGGCCAAGAAAATCTTCGAGATTAGTGCCGTTTTATTTTTGTTTTTTCTCAGCGTTGATAGTGAGGGTTTGTGGTTTTTTCCTTCCTCTTTGATGTTCTGGTTGCCAAACATGACAAATGTGGTTTTGTTATAATTTAGTAATCAGATTGTTTACACTAACCACTGGTTTTTGCCACAAACAGCCTGTTTTTCCGATTGTGTTATAAGTGATTTTACACGCTAGCTCTGATGGTGAGATGCTTGTGTCAATCCGCAAAGAGCTTTGTGAGTTTTTTTTATAATGTGATCAAAATCATTAATGAATATATCAAACAAAAGGACGTGGCCCTACAGTAGTGGATGCCTTGTGGCACTCCGCCGGTAATTTTTTGTTTGGTTTTTGATACGATGATTTCTGTTCATTGTTATATTCATCCATGGCCGTTAACTCTACGTAATTGTCACGATTTGTAAATATGACAAAACTCATGTCTAGGCACTGACCCTTTCATCCGTAGATATTTTTTGAGTTTTTATCTATAATAGTATTTGTGACATCTGATACAATAAAGGCTTTTGATACAGATCAACAAATATCCAAGGTACAAGATCATTACATTTTTTCCCTTCTATTATAATTTTCTATAAAATTTTGTGAAATAGTCCTAGGGTTGACCTGTTTTTTTTCCCTATAACCCCATTTTGTTAATATCTGTTATGAGGTGTGTTATTCATTTGTTTTCTCAACACCCATGTTGCATTCTTTTATGTTATCAATGATTTCTATAGGCTTTTAGAGAAACTCGGAAGGAGTTGAAATTGTCCGATAATTACCTATTCATCTTTGTTGCCGGGTTTTTGGTGAGTGGTAATAACTTTAGCTATCTTAAGCTTATCTGGAAAAATTACCTTCTTCGCTATACATTCCGTTGTATATATGTGCAAGTGGGGTCACTTATGTTTACTGCATTTTTTAATTAAGTGAAGTAGGAATTTGTTCGTCAATCACAAGGAGGATTTTTCTTTGATTAAGCTTTGAGATGATATTTTTGTGATTTCTTATGTGGTCTGTAGGTCTGCTCAACATTGATTTTGTAGTGTCTAGTTGCTTGGGTATTTGTGTAGGTACGGCAAGGTAATCCCTTTTCCTCATTTAGTTGTGGTTTATATTGTGTATTTGTAAATGAGTTTACTTTGCTTCCGTGGCAGAATTCCATTGTTCGAATAAGTTGGATATCTGTGTTTTGATTTGTGACAATAGGAGTTGTTAATGTTTATAGTGCAAACTTTTTTTTTTCATTCTGTTTTTTTAGATTTATTTGTGGTGCTTGTTTATTATTTTGCCATATCTTTGAGTTTTTTCTCATTTCTCGCTACCTTCATTGTTTAGTTATATCTAGAGCCCATTTGCTGCTTTATACTTTTGTTGTAAATCTTTTTTATATTTAATGTATTGCATTTTAGTGATAGTGTTTGTGAAAAATATTTATTTATCCGAATAGACACTTCAGTTTGCTCTAGAAGTTTTTTATCCTATCGTGCAGCCACGGTTTTTAATGAAGTTTGTAATTTATTTGTTAGTTTATTTTTTAGAAAGTCACGTATCAATTTCTGTATTAATATTTCCTCAAACATTATATTTCTCGTCTGGACTATTTGCAGTGGTATACTAGTGGTCAAGTTTTGTTTCATCTAAAAGACTTAATTAGATTGCTTATGATTCTCTTCTATTGAATTTCCCTTCTGAGTAGTCCGTTTTTTTGTTTTTTATGTGAAGGGCAATCTTTATAGTTTTTGTTGGGCAAAATGGTCAGAGATGGACCGTGGTTTAGTTACCTTAGATGTGAAAGTAGTGGGTTTTGCATTCGTGGCAATGTTGTCCAATATTTGACATGAATTTAGTTGAGGTATCAAGCCTTGTTGGTTCATTTATTGTAATCTAATGTTAAATGACAGCATAAGATCTTATTAATTTTTTCTCTGTTGGCCCTATGAATTTTCTTTTTGAAAAGTCATATTAAAATCATCCTAGTAAGTCAATTTCCTTCCTTCTTTAGTAAATTTTAGATAGGGTTTTTCTAGTATTTTTGTTCTAAGGAAGGTGTTTTATATTGCCCAATGGTTGAAGATATACTGTTATTATAATCAAGTTATTTTGTTTAGAAATGTTGATTAACTAAACTATTTTCTATGCCAGTCCAGTTCAATGTTTTTTTCTGGGTGCTTAGGTCCTATCTTTTTTGTTAGCACTAGCCTTTTGTTGTTTATGTACATGCACCCCTCCCCTTAGGAAATATTTTGATCTGCAAAAGGAATTACTTAGTGATTAGTTGCTAATGTGAGTTTGATTGGAGTGTTTTCATTGTTAAGCCTAATGTTCTGAAAGACCTAAGAAGTCTATTTCTTCATTTTACTTTCTAGTCCTCCAGAATGATTGGTCAAGGTGTTTGATGGAATTTGTAAGGCCTTGAATGTTTTGATGTAGTATATTTATTTTTGTATTTGAGCATTTTGTTTTTTTAGTTTTTTAATTGTGAAGGTGTATGTGATGGTGTTGGTGATGTGTGTCCTATCTGAGTTTCTTTTTTAGTCCGTGGCCTTGTGGTTTGTTGCCTTTGCTAAAAAGGTTGTTTTTTGCAACGCCCTGGTTTCTTTAGGTTCTATTGCTGAGATTTTATTATTTTGGTGGTCAAGTGAACGGGTGTTGATTTTTTGTTTGTGATCGGTGTTTGTGTTTGTGTCTGGTGTCCTCGTTATTTTTATTTAAATGGTGTTGATGTTTAAGTTTTTTTTACTGACTTAGGTGACTTGAGGCTGTGCCACTGGCTCCGCTGTAGCAGCGCTCGATAGCCTTGTGTCCCCTTTGTTTCACCGCCACTGGCTCTGCTTTAGCAGCGCTCGATGCATTGTGTGTCCCTTGGTTCGGATACCGCCCTGGCTCCTCTGTAGCAGCGCTCGATAGCAGTGTAGTCCCCTTGGTTCACCGCCACTGTCTCTACATCCTCTGTAGCAGCGCTCGATAGCGTTGTGTCTCTTGGTTCACCGATGTTTAACTTGATTTCTGATTTTTTTTTTATAACTAACCTCTTAGAATCTCAGATGGGGGATTTTTTTCCATTTACGAAACATATCACGCCCGTCCTTGGATATATTTAATTAACTTGTTAGTAATCCATGGAGGCCTTCGTTGGAGTTGATTTTGATTTTGGGAATTGCCGATTGACACAATTCCCAGAAAATATGTACTCAAGGTTTCCACGCATTATCATTATCCCAACTGATTCCAGTTGCACTGAAGATGTCCTGCAAACAGTCTAGACCAGAATTCCCAAACAGCTCTGTTGTAATTGAGCCCTCAGACCGGATTACTTTCGGATTTTTTGCATCTTGCTTTTAATGTTGCGTTACTGCTAAGTGATCGTCACTCCTTGAATCACTTCAACGTTGGAAATAAGAGAAGGATTTTGCATACATAAGGTCAAGAATTGAGCGATAAGACTGTGTTATATGAGTGGCTCCTCGACAAGTTGAGCAAGAAATAGATCATAAAAGCTGGATAAGAAAGATTTTTAAACAGAATTTCTTGCTTTTGGAACATTTTCCAAGAATATCGAGTTTAAAATCGCCACAGATAAAAAATGTTTTCATATTTGTAAGCATTATCTGAGGTTTTTTTGTAGCGGGGCAAGCAAAGAATTGTTCAAGCTATCAGAAGAGTTCGAAGGACGGTAAGCAGACCCAAGTAAGTATGTTTAACTTTTATATGTAAACTCAATCCATATACATTCAGAATCATTTTCAAGAATAGGCACGTGTATTGGTTTAAAGATTGGGTTGTACTGCTAAAAGGGACTCCACCACCTCTTTCCGACTGCCGATATTTTTTGAAAACCACATAATCAAGATCTGGAAAAATTTCTTCATCACTTATATCAGAGTTCAACCATGTCTCACTGATGGCATACAATATGTGAACTTTGGTCTGAAACCAAAGCCTGAATATCTGGATTACTCTTTTGGTTTTTAAGGCTTCTGGCATTAAAATAAAGAATTTTAATACCACTGCAGTTGATCTATTTGTTTCTTATGATTCACGTCCTCTTCTGAGTCTATACTAAATAAAGGAATTAGAAAACGATGGCAACGTACAGGCCCAACAGTTCCACAATTTTTTTCCAGCTGACAATGCACAAAATTTGGATTGTGGAATATTGGTACTTGTCCTATGACAAGGATTTTTACATTGAGCACAATAAACAAAGACTGATTTTTTCTCCCAGACAAGTCACATACTGAGCACTTTTTTGTGGGAACAGTTCCCTTTTCAATCTTGGGCGGGCATATACACCAGAAAAAAGTTTGCATTTCCATTCGGCTTTGCTATCAAGGCCCCTAATTTTGGCCCAAAGAGCTTCTTTTAGATCCAAAATATGTGACACGCCTTCTTCTAACTCGGCCCTGAGTTCGTCATATTCATGTTGTTATACATAACAGGCAGATTAAAGTAACAATCTTTTGACGACGCGGCCGATGAGCTTGAAACAGAGTCCGAGATGTCGCGATGATTTCTCCCAAGTCCCAAATCTATCATGTTGGGGTAACACAGATGACACACTGCTAGTAGATGGTAAATTGTAGGGACACACTGGCCCCTGGGTTCAATTCTACATCGCCTGACAGAGCCAGGAGAAGCAAAGCACTACTATCATGTTTCCAGGACATTTCACAGAGCGAGTAACCTTGGACCCGCGCTTCCTTTTACTAGGACCTGCCCAAACCCCCAATATTTCCTTTCAAAGTGGAAGAACCATGAGAACGGCCAAGTATGGAACTCAAGCAGATGAACAAATAATGACATTTGGCACTTGGGACTAACCATGAGGTCTTTAACAGGCAATCCACAGTAGCGTCGTTGCATAAACAGAGTATAAATGTCACACTAAAATTTGGGGTTTTAACGAATAAATTTAAATACGAAGAAAACTATACACAAACCGTACCATCACAGCCTTTTTCTACACAAACCAGATAATAGCTAAAGTAGGTACCCAATTTTGGAAATAAAAATAGGCTGGACTGAAGATATGTTAGGACCACATGTAGAAACTAGGCCGTTTTGCGAACGCTTTTTTTCCCGTCGCGTTGATGGATGAGCTTTTTTGGGAAAATTTCTGTCAATGATTACGTTTTATGGGAATCTCCTTACTTTTTCTATAGTTACTTGATATTACATGTTCATTATACACTTGTAAAAGGATTATATTAAAACCTTTATTTCTATGAATTTTGACCAACTTTTTCAACTTTTTCTTTCATCGATCTTTTGGGTTTGGGTTTTCGATCGCTCACTCGTCGATTGTGTCGGGGCCTGCAGGGTTGGCTTTGGGCGCTTTGATTTAAAGTCCCCCCCTGAAATCAGTTATTATATAACTGAGTGGGTACTCTAAATAAAAATTTTTTTATTTATTTATATTTTATTTATCACCATAATCTTTATGTCAATGTAAGATATGAAAAATTGTAGCCCACCCGTTTGGTCAAATCGGCCCAAATATCACGAAAATATCGTATTAAAAACCGGAGACAAGATTTTTTTTTCAAATGTCTCTAAAATCATAACATATATGATTTCAGTGATATTAAACATTTTCCCATAAGTTTTATCAATATCGGAGTAGCCGTTTGCCAAATACCGAAAATATCGCCTAAAAATCGAAAAAAAATCGTAAAAGTACGATATTTATGAGAAATATTTCTTCGATTGTACCCAAAAACAATACAGCTCTAAATTCAGAGATTTCAAAGGTCCCTCCAATTTTCATCAAGATCGCATATGCCCCTTTGCCCCGGTAGAGAGCGAACAAACAGACAAAAAAAATAAAAAAAACAAACCCGAGCTATTTCCTTGGGGTAACGTAAGTAAAAAACAACAAAAAACCAAAGTCAATTGAAGTCTTCCTTTGGGTCATCCTATATTAAAAATGTGCTAATTTTTTTAGATTAGGTGTAAAGTTTTT